>SNQJ01S0081378.1:110870-124631 GCA_010110895.2 Picea sitchensis
TTTAATAGTTTATCATGCCAATGGTTTACATATAACTTCATTTCCTATAATAATTGGAAAACATAATAGTCATATGTCCATACAGATCAACACAAACATCAAGCATTGGTAGATCACAAAGGTTATATGCTAGGTAGAATTTGCACTCTACCCAATGTGTTATAACTTGAGCTTTTGGATGAGGTTGCATAACCTCAATCAACTGCCCAAGTTAACTCCTTCAAAGGCCACCACGGAGAGTTAGTACTCTGCCCGAGACATTTTTAACTTGGACCATTGGATGAGGTTGCCAAGGCAAAGGTTATACACCAGACATAGTTTGCACTTTGTGCAAGGTGTTTTAACTTGGATCGTTGAATGAGGTCGTGCAACGTCATCCAATGTGTAATGTTCCCAAACAGTTTTGCTTTGAACATGTTAAAATTTATTGTTTTTGGTTGTGGTATTTTGTCAAACACTTGCTGATTTTAGTCTTCTTGAGTTGCGTTGGGGTTTATGGTGATAATTTTAATTGTGTTTGCAACAAGTAAATGATAGCAATATAGCACTGACATGTACTCAATAAGATGCAATAGGAGTCACACAAGAAATTGCCACAACTACCTTAGATCCGAGTTTTATTTATCATAATAGTTGTCCTCACACAAAATGGAGTAGATCTGGAATATACATAGAAGAATGATGCATGTGGCTGATAATGCCTCCAAAATAGAGTGGAATGATGAAGAGATGATCTCCTAAGAGCCCTCCAAGCTGAATACAAGATATCTCTGAGATCCAACCTTTACTCTGGCTACTGGAGATGTCTTCTCTTTGCAAAGTGTGCTCTCAATGGCTGTAGCAAACCAAGAATTTGGCCTCTAATCCACTGAAACCAATTGCCAAAAAGTAGATCGGGGGATAGGAAACCCCTATGCTGAATCTCCGAGTTGTTGGGAAAGATCTTCCCCTCCAGAACATAAGATCCCCTATGAACAGTGCGCCCTCCTCAAGAGAAATGCGCCCCATTGGAACATAGAATGAATGGGATGAATAATACCCTCAAATACTGATGCAAATAGGCTCTAGGGTGATGGGAAACAATCCTGGAATGAGATCTACTGAAGATCTAGCCACCTCTAAGCAAATCGAACCTGTTCTCCTCAACAAGTGCGTCCCAACTTGCATAAATCCTTCATTGGTGCGTCCTCGCCAAATTGATGGTTGAAGTACCTCTGAACTGAATAGAACCTAAGATAGAATGGTGAGGGAGGAATCTTTCACCTCCTTGGCCAAACTTTGGATCAGGAAAGGTGGAATCTTTCACCACTGAGGTGATCTCTAGGGTTTGTTCAGTTAAAACCCTCAAAACCTCCAAGTATCATGGACTCTCTAGCAAGAAGCTAGACATTAAAATGATAATCAACATAATGAGAGAATAGAGGCCCCTATCTCTCTTTTATTCCCATGCTCATCTTTTCTCTCCAAGTGACTTTTACTTTATTTTTAATATTCCTTAATTAAATCACTTTATTAATTAATTAACCTTTTAACCTCTAAAAAGTGATTTATTCGTCCCTATGGATTCTTCGGCCACTTAAAGTCACTTATGATCATCTTATCCTATAGTGCTTTTCCTCACGATTTCGATGAGCTATTACACTAAGAGGTTTCTCCAAGTATTATGCCCAAAATGACCTCCTTAGTGAATTTAATTAAAATATGCTTCATAATAACTCAAAATTACGGAAATCGTCAGAATGCAACAAAACCAAAGAAACATTGTGCAGAATGGATCCTGATGATGAAATATGATGGAGGATGTAAGTTGGGCCCAATAAAACCTCTCAATATCTCCTGAACTCACTATTACCCTCACTTGGCTACTCTGGCAGACATCCCACTCTGTAACATAGTAATATTAAAAAATGGGGAAATTACACAATGGCCCAAGTTAAAACACACAAGGAGGTGTGTTTTAACTTGGGTCGTTGGATGAGGTTGAAGGACCCCATTCAACAATCCAACTTAAAACACCTTGTGTAGAGTGCAAACTTTGCGTGGTGTATAACCTTTGCCTTGGTGTATAATTTTCAGTATAAAATTGTTCAGTGATAACAGCTAGGGCTTTACTGTTAGTTCACTAGGAAGCAATTTTCATATTTGAAAATAAGTCACATAGAGTTGCATGTGAAAATTGACATGGTATTAGAGATTGGGGTTTGAAGTGAAGGGGATCATCTTGAGACACATTGTTGGCTACAACATTGGAAGAGTGTTGTTCTTGTTCTAGGTAGGTCAAAATGGTGAACACATTAAGGCTTGAGGACATGTTGGAAGGGGAAACCAACTTCCAGGGTTGGAAGGAAAGAGTTCTTCTTTTGTTGGAGGAAAATGACCTCAAGGAGTATGTTGAGAGTGTGGTTGCAGAACCTATTGATCCGAAGGAATTGCCTAAACATAAGAAAAAAGAAGTGAAGGCCAAGCGAGTGTTGTTAGAATTCTTGAAGGATCACTTGATTCCTCACATTCTTGAGAATGCATATGCTAAGGAGATGTATGATTCTTTGGTGGGTATATACCAAAACAAAAATACCGACATGATGCTACATTTGAAAAACCAACTTCAAATTGTTAGGATGACCAGTGAGGACACAATTTTCAACTACTTTATGAAGATCACTCAGATCCAAGATCAATTTGCATCTATTGGTGAGACAATGCAGGATGCCGAGTTGGTGAATATAGCATTGAAAGGTCTTCCCAGGTCTTGGGAACCATTTGTGCAGGGGATCTGTGCAGAAGACAAGTTACCGGACTTTGATAGACTTTAGACATATTATATCCAGGAGGATACCCAGTTGGTGTCCATGGATGATATGGATGGTGTTGGTGCGCATTGGGAAGACCCGAGGTTCAACATTAATTCACCAACAAAACCCTAAATATACTGACCCTTTCGACATCACCCGCAAGCAGGTGAAGTCTCACTCGAGGTATCTATGGGGACTGCAGGAACCTAGTTTCTGCAGTCATGAAGGGATGTGAGGATTTAAGTATTACCAATCTACTTAACATTCATTTATTATACCTTATACTGTGTGTGAAATCATTATAATAGATAACATGCTCACATTAGCCAAACATTCATTAAGTGCGCGCAATAACCAAAAAAATAAACAAACACATCACAACAAAGCACAAGAACACCATATTTAACGTGCTTCACCCGAAACTGGGCTACGTCCACAACGATAGACTTATTATATTATTATTCAACATCATCTCTTACAAAATGTGCACACTACGCTCATACATGATAATTTAGTTCTACCCAAAATGCCCTTGCCATTCACGCATACAATGCACACTTAGCTCTCAACTCATACTCATTCAAGCATACTTTACCCCCAAAACCCTTTACATATTTATACTTTTACCATAGGCCTTATCCCGTTAAAAAATGGACCAAAATACTTAATGACTTCTAACTAACTTCCTTCTTTTGTGCGCTCTGTTCCTGAGAATGCGCTAACTGCCTTCTTCTCTTCCGTTCATGCTGCTCATTATCCGACTTGTCGCACAGTTTGATCCTGTGCGATTTCCAAAATTGGTCCCAAAATGTCCTCCTCAAACAGGCCCCCAACACTCACTTGTGACTCATCTTGAGCCACTTCATGCCTTCTTCCATGTCGCAATCAACTTCTGGAACGGTTCTCTTGCAACCACGAACTTTTCCTTTACCTGTGTTTCCTGCTGCAAGATTCCCTCTGCTGTATCTGCAGTAATGTGGGTCTTCAACTTATCTGCATTCTCTTCCACTACCTTCTTCACTATGCCTTGCGTGGTGACCAATTTATACTTAAAATTATCGCAACTCTGTTGACATTCCTCATTCCATTGGAATTTTACCTCTTTCTTCAACAACGTTTCCAATGAGTCTATGATCTGTGCATCTCCTCTAATGAACTTCATGTAATACCATGTATGGACGGATGTTTCTCTTAATGACTGCAATGAAGTAGGCTGTGGAAAATCAACAACCACAACAATATTCGCAATATCAACCAACAATCCTTGTTTACACACTACATGACCTTACAAAATTCCAAATGGTGCACAAAAAATGCACTTCATTTGGATACCCATATGGATACCCATATCTCTGGCTCACTGCATTACACAGAAGAACCACTTCTTCACTAGTGCTCGACCACTAGGATCACGTTCACCTGTTCTTGTCCACATGTACGTCCACTCAATAGATCTTCTTTCCCACTGCATTACACAGGAGAATCATCTGGAGTTTCTTGTCAACTCTTCTTCTCAAAGGAGGCTAATACATCATCTTCATTTCTGTTCTCATGACGATGCACCCAACACTTTGGGATTTCACACGTTCACCTTATGCTTAGCCACAAGCACGTCCAACTCTGCAGATCACTTTTCTCACTGTGTTAATCTAGAGTTCTTTTCAAATATCTGTATGGAGGAGGTCATCTCTACGTTCCAGCTCTGTCTCAGATAAGAACCACACACCCTTCTCAGGGGATTTTCTCTAAGGTTTGTAAGCTGGAGAATGTCTCACATAGCTGCAATGATCCACATCTCTCAGGTTTGTAAGCTGGAGAATGTCTCACATAGCTACAATCATCAACACTATCTTCCTGTGCAATATTGATATGATGATATCCAAATAATCCATCAATGAATGAGTATGTTTCCTGACCTCCTACATTCTCCAAACGAGGTAGGAAACGAGTCATGTAAACAAGCATCATTTAATTTTCTCATATACACACAGATTCTGATTCCACCTGTCTTCTTGTCTTAAACTACCATCAGACTAATCCACTTTGACTCTGCGATAGGTTCAATAATTCCTGCTTCCAACATCCTGTCTATCTCTACTTTCACCTTCTTCTTATACACTGGGTTCAATATGTATGGTATGCATCACAGGCTTGGCATATGGCTTCAAAGGAATCTTCATCTCTCCTATCTCCCCAACAATCCCTTCCATATCTAAAAATGTAGTCGGAAACATAGCCTGGTATTTGCGCAATAAATATACAATCTTCTCAACTATTTCTTCATTCCAATAGTCTCCAATGTTCACAAACTTGGGATTTTCCTCTGTACCAATATTCACTTTACACGTTCTTAATGGCTTTGCATATACAACATATTCAAGCTCAGGACCATCTACTGCATTCTCTCCTTCAGTGTTTGGTATTTACATGTTTCTCGGGTCTTCATCCTCATCTTCTTCTACAATGTTGTATCATCCCAAAACTTCTCGAATAGTTGTAAAATATATGTGCGCACTACATACGGGTACTAGTTCTATCGATTCTTCCAATGTAAAAATATTGTCCTTCATAATTCACAAAGCTGTGTCTACTGATAGGGCATCATATTCAAAACTAAAATTTATCCTAAAGTTCCGAGTTAACTCTTCCCAATCTGCTGTTCCAGTTCTAAGAACCAGTTCTTTGGGATCATATCCAGGGTATGTACAAACAAGTGCATACATTCTTTCTTGGGTACTGATCTCCATGTCGCTATGAACTATATAACATGCTATGATGGAAAAATCAACCCTGTATGCTTTTGCACAGTATATTTGGATCCAAATATGACCCGTAATAGTCTTCTGCATTGCTGCCAATTGTCTATTTTCTCCTTATGTGTAGCCCACCATCTTATCGGGGTCGCTTTCAATGCGACATCTAAAGCCAATAATCACTATTGATCTGGTATTTGAAATTCAAATTCTTTGACAAAAGGATCCACATCTTTTATTCCATCATATTTTTGGGGGATCACATACCTTAGTTCCAATCTAGCGTAATGAACGGGTGATCCAAGCACATCTCTTGGTGGATACTTCATGCAATCTCTGCTGCCAATGCTCTAGAGATTCTTCTGAATCTGACATGCAAGAGCTAATACTTCTCCAACTAAGTGCACGATCAACCATAGGATTAATGTAATCATCCATCTGTGTAGTCATATTATAAAGGCTATCTATTTATTTCCCCCTTGCTGGTTCCACATACCTTCTTCCTTCTGTTGGATCCAATGGCGCAGTAACTTTCAAATCTCCTACTTCAAAGACCATATGCCTCATCTTTAAATCAATGATAGTCTAGCTATCAAACGCCCAATCAATTCCTAGCAATGGTAGATAAGGTTTTCTTCCATCTGCTATCTCAATTACTTCAAAGTCTACCATACTGTGCACTCCATCAATGCTCACATTCACTCATGTTAGTTTTCCTATTGACACAATATTATGCTAGTTCGCTAATATTAAATGAATAGGTGACCATATCAACTTCGACTTACCCATCATCTCCCATGTTTACTATAGAATATCATTTACATCATACCCCATATATAAAATGATATTGTTCATATAACACCCTCCTATCTACGCACTAATTCAGAACTCCCTATTCATTCTCTTCTTGCGATGTACCTGGTTAACTGCTCATTGTGTGACAACTTCTTCTCTATCTTGCGCACAACGGTCGATCACCCCACACAACATGCTTACTGCAGTTACATCCTTCATTAGCTCTAAACAATTTTTTAAGAAACTTTTCAAAGTGCTTACCTTCTCAACTTTCATTTCTGTATTTGTGTGGTCATATACTCGAGGCATGTCATACATAGGTGGCCTCTCATACAAAGGTGGCATGGTCGAAGTCGATGCTATCCATTATGATCCTACCAATTATTTCCTTCTTTGCTTGTAGGTCTCTTTCTCTTTTCTAGGATCGAACAATGGAGGAGGTTTTGCTACTTTCCTGACCCACTTGCCAGTCTGAATTCCTTGATCTATTGCATCAACTCCTGTTCTTACTCCTTCGCGCGTACCTGCTACTATCCTCAGTTTATCATCGCGCTCTTCTACTACTATCATTTGCACATTCTAGTTTCTTTTCTCCTGCCACTTCACAATCAATTGCAGATAATATTTCATCGCATGGTCCAACTGTCCACAATAAGTACATGTCGTGCATGGATTCATATAGTCTCGCGCTAAATGCCCAGGATGATTATATTTATAACATATAATTGGTCCTCTTCCTCTGTCGAATCCTCCTCTTCCGTGACCTCTGAAGCCTCCTTTTCCTCCTTGATTATAACCTCTCGGAGTGTTATACTATGATACTCCTCCTTCTGGTCCTTCTTCACCTTGAACTCTGTATGCATCTGCATTGCGCTCTCTCATCCAATCCAGTTCTCGACAATCCTTCTCTTCATGTCCCATAGACTTACACAAGTTACAATATAGATTTCTAGTAGTGCTCTAGTATTTCTGCATCAATGGGAAAGCAGTCAGATGATGACCCATTGTCTTACATATCTCACACCATACCCTTCCTCCAGTGGCTAGGGGATTTGGGGATATTGTAGCCAAATACCACTGAAAAGATGGACACTCATTCTTATGATGACCTTCTGTTGTGCAGGTAACACACCAGACTTCCTCACTATTGATGATTCAAATCATAACGATGAATTCTATTTACAAAGTATTGCTAAATCCCTTTTATTTAAACTATGCTAATAATATAATACTAGTAGGTGGGACCCCCTTGTAGACTAGAGGCGCAAGGATAGACATATTATACATGTTTTGTTGCTATTTTTGATGCTTCCTACACAGTCCTACATTTTTGACAATGCGGTCTTGGTATCATTTGACATGATAACAGGTGGATGATGCATTTTTGTGGAATATTTTTGCGATACAAAACAATGTTATGATTATGAGGAGCATGCTATTTACAGTTGCTATGATTTTTCCTTGTCACTAATCCTTGTGATCGATTACCTAGCCACATATATGCCAGAGATATTTTAGTGGTATCATAATCAAAACAAAGAAAAAAACCTTTGAAAAAAATCCTAAAGGGAAAGAAGTTATATGTTTGAGCTATGATAAAGGATTATATGCAAGTTCGAATGGAAAAGTTAAAAGATATTAGTGTTAGTCCTAACTATTATGCTATTGTTGGTTAGTGGGCTATGCAAATTTCATTAGATTTGAATGGGGCACATATAGAAATTCAATATGTGTTATTGCATGGAGTTATGGCAAGAGTTAACGTGTAAATGATATTGGGTGGTGCACTATGCAATAGATATCGTTGCAGATTTCACAATGGTTTGGCATTGAATACATGGTTTAATTGATTGGTGAATGTAATGCTTGTTGGGATGTATCATACTTAGAATTGAATAGGCCAGGTAATGGAAGCGATGTGTATTTACTGCACATCACTCCATACTCCCTCTATTGGTTGTCACCCTAGCATTGTTCCTTTGTTTCATTTTTCGATTTGTTGGTTGTGAAGCTCCGTATTTTCAGGCTCTTGGAAGGAAGAAGGCTCGACCAACTCGCCATTTAAGCATTTAAGCATTTTGCCATAGGTATTCTCTGTTGTATGAACAAATGATGGCTCAATGATGCTTGGATTCTATGTGTTTTTGAGATTTTCGACTGTTTAGATGTGTGTTATAACTCTCTGTGATGACTGTAAAATGTTTGGGATTGCAAGCGAAAAACATTGGTATTTTAAGTTGCGCATTGACTGGTTGCTCGGTCAGTTTAGTATCATAATGGGTCTTTGTGGAATAATAAGTTAATGGTGGTACGTATCGCTCTGGGTTGATGATGGAGGGTTTCGTTCTGTGTATTACCATCGGTTATTTCGTTCCCCCACAGTCATGATTGTAACCCTTATCCAGTCGCAGAGGGATTTCCAATAGTTGTTGTGTTATTTCTTCAAACCCCGAGTTATGGTTGTTGGCCCGTTCTTACTGTCTTTTCACCGAAGTATCCCAAGATCCAATTTTTGGTGGCCCTAACATTATTATATACATGTATGGTCGTGGATTGATACAAGTTGTATCTCGGCGTTATGTCAAAAAGATGTGTGCATCCTCGCTGGTGTTGCTGTCAGGTTGTTCGACTCTTGAGTAATTGGATAGAGACGTTATATCTTTGTGTTTTCTTTTAATAACTGCCACTGTTCAATTAAACTTCACCTCTCCTCTGCAAGTGTTAAATGCACCATGTGCACTGGGTTATTTTACTCTGCCTGCCTTTGCTCTGATCAGGTGTTGATCATTGGTCCCGTCTAAGACTTGGAGCAATAAGTAAGACTGTGGCTCACCGCTGTGTCTTTTTCGAAAGGTATTTTTACCTGTGGTTGATAGAAGTCTTAGAATACCATCAACTCTCTGTGTTATTTTTAAAATATGAACGCGCTCTTGTTGTCTCCTTGCATTTGTTTTTGACAGAGCCCGATTTAGATTCCAATTGTCTTTGCTTCCTTCGGGCACCTTCTGGGTTGTCAAATATTGGTTTATCAGTGGAATGGTTATAGAGGTTTTTCGTCGAGTCTCTGTCTCGCCCTTCTATGATAAAATTGGTTTAACAAATAAAAATGGGAACAAGAACTTGCATATAATCGAGAGATGTCTTATTTCATTATTGCTATCACTGAAATTTCGTTCGCAAATGGTTACAGGAATCCAACATCTCCAAACACCTATTAGTTCACTCATGGCATAAAAAATTCTTTTCCAAAAGGCTTAAACTATACAATTGGTTATAAAATCAGCATGCCCTCAGAATGCAAAGGAAGCGCGCGCACGTTTGCCAGTCGAAAATGCCAGAAAAACGCATATGCACGACCGTGGACGCAAAAAGCCTCACACACTTCAGAACGACGCATTAATGATTTTGGTCGGCCCCCACCCACTTCTGGTTCAGCACCCAAGTCGATTTGAACCCCAAATCCGAGCTGAATCCAAGTAGGGAGATATTCAAATACCTAAAAGTGCCCTAAAGGGCCCCTTGTTCACACTCAAGACCAGTTGGATAATGCCTCAAAGCTTTGCTATAAAAAGAGGCCATGGGTGCACTACATTTTCAAGAATCTATTTGTATTGTTATGCTGCCTCTATTCTTCTGCAAGAAACCTTTTTTCTCATTGGAGCATATAAGCATCATTTCATTGGGCCATTCACATCACCTCTTGAGTGAATGAATTTTGGATTTCTTCACCATTTCCTTTTAGTTTGTTATTTGTAAGAAGAGCTCAATCAGTGGGGGTTCAAGAGCCCTCCCTTGGAGGAAGAGGGGACCCATAAGTCTCCCTTTCTTTTTGGTGTTTGCCCACATACAATCTATCCATTGGTGGCATGAATATCGGTCTTTCTTTTTTTCTATTTCCCTTATTGACATTAGTTTAATTTCTTTAATTGTTATTAGATTAGTTGTTTATTTCCTTATCGTGCTTGATGTTTCTAACTCATGCACTCATTTCTGTCCTGTCTAGCTAACCCAACTGGACTTGTAAGTGTCCTTCTTTTGCTTATTTAGGTGACGAAAATGATACAACAATTATGGTTTCACTCACTGTGTTTTTACCGGCATGGTCTTGATTGCTTATGGAGACACCTGTGTGGTTCCTGCTAGGCCTGATCAGGTTTATGGCCAGTTTTAAAAATGATGCCTGTGTGTAATTGGTTATGTTTGCTTCATATATATATGATTGGATCATCATATATATTCACAATGGTTTTAAAAGGAAGTTATACCCACAAAGAAAAGGCTCGAGGTTTATTGTTTTGGTCGACTGTTGTTTCATTTCAAGGTTTTGTGATTGATATGATGAAGGCTGTGTATAATCGGGAATGCTTTGAAGTCTGTTCGTGTTTTAAAAAGTGACCTGTGTATATTTTAATTGGGCCTGATTATTAAACAATGAATGTTGATTTTTATCATGATGTATTATGAACTATCAAAGATATATGTTGAGCATATTATTGTGCATTTTTTTTGATTATTTTTAAAAGAGGAAGAAAAAGAAAGAAATGAAGGGATCAACGCTTTGTTAAACAAGACTGTTGAATGGAAAGATTTTTGTTGTGAGTTATGATCCCACAGACTGTTATGAAATAAGAGATTCTGAGAAATTTAATTATGAGAACAACAAGTAGTTTGGTATACAGTTGAGAAACAATGAATGTTGGTGCTTTTTGGATTGATTTTAATACAGAGTTATGATTATTGATTACTTAATTTGTTTTATGAACAATATCCATTAATTTACCTGCCATTCTCTCACTTTTTCACACATTACAAATCCTCTCACAATCCCATACTCACTTTGCACGCCCTGTTCTTAAAATTTAATTAAAATTAAATGGAAACTCTGTATTATAACAATTAAAGGATGACACAAAGATGGGTCACAGTTGATATGATTTTGTTATTACAACACAATTGATTGTTTAATGATTTGTTGAGCAGTAATCATGTTCTTAATCCCTTTCATATTATCACTTTTCCTCTCAATACAATCCCCTCAGAGATCCCAGAACCCTTATTCACCCCCTGCCCATTGACAAGTATTAAATGAATTTTATGGATTGGATTGCATGGGTATGATGTGATTGCTGAGCCAAACTTTGTTTCATATTAAAGAGATGTCATGTATGGTTTGTTTAAGAAGCTAGTTGCTAATAAACTATGCATACATGATGAACTTCTTCAGCAGAGGAATCCATGGCCGAAATAACATGGGCAGAGGGAATTGGAATAGAGGCTCGAGAAGGCCAACATTGTCGATACATTTTGATGCAGATCCACAAGAGTTAAACCAAATTTTCCAAGATGAATTTTTAAATTGGATTGGACAAGGGGTAGTCCAAACTAGGCCAAAAAGATCTCCCTTCCAACCCCAACATGTCCCTGGTATCCCTGTCCCCCCTCATGTTTTATTGCAACCGGAAGTTCCTGAGAATGACGGATGGCAAGAGATTGTTCACCCAGTAGTCTCCCAACATCGTGGCTGGCCCAATTTGTCTCTACCTATTCCTCCTCCATCGGTTAACCCAAATGTCCAAATTTCCCCTGCACACTCACCTGTATAGTGTTCCCATGCAAGGAAGAGGCTCAAAACCGAAGCCCACCACACAGATGATAAAAGAAAGGCTGTTGCTGCCCCCTCCTCTCCCTCAAGTGATTCATCCAAATCTGTTTCATCCTGCATGAACTTGAGATATGAATCCTCTCATGTTATCAATGAGATCAAGCCTCAAGGCTCCACACAACCTAAGGCTAATTCAAAAAATTCAAAGGGAGACAAGAACAACAAAGGGAAATTTGCCTCCCAAAGTGGCAAATATGGTTTTTGAGTATATTTTATTATTGATTGTTGAGAACAATTGACTGCCGAAGTTTTTGGACAACATACTATTTTTGGATATTTTGGATATTATGTTTTTGGATATGGTTTAAAATATCATTAATATTTAATTTTCAAATTATGAGAATGATGATGGGAGCCACAAGCAGGGATGTGTTTGATTGATTGAATAGTTATGCTTATTTTTGTTAAGAAACTAAAGGGAGTCACAAAGGGTCCCACCTACTAGTTATTATTTATTAAAGACCCTTATTATTATTATATTAATTCTTCCCCTAAACTAAAGTTAGTTGAGTTTTAGTTAATTTAACTAAAAGAGGTAGTTGAACTACTTCAACTAATTTTGATTGCTTAAAGACAAAAAGAGAAGGAATAACAAGGGGAGAATAGAAGGAGAAAACATACTAAGGTCCGCTCTTGAGTTTTATTGAGATAGTTCAGTTTTCATTCATTCTTTAATTCATTAAAAGCCTAATTCTCTTTTATGAAAACAGGGTCCTATTGTAGACTACAAGATTCAAGGCTGAATTACATCATTAAGACACTTGTTTTCAGAGGTGTTGATCTATATTTGATAGTCTGTGTAGACTTGTTTGTTTATGAATTAAATTTCATGACTGATAAAGGATATCGTGCAAAGTAGAGTGGGCAACAATCTGTGGCAAGTTGATCCAACTTTTAAAGTTCAGTTTTTTACTTTCTGTCAGAAGTCCTTTTGTATGGTTTTCATTGGGGACATCTAAGTTTGACTTTGGTCCAAACTCCTTCAGGGATTTTTGTAAAGAGAATGTTTCTTTTGATTTCTTGGAATGAAATAAACGATTGCTATTCTGTCTCATCTGTGTTAATATGTGACTTGGTATTTTTTCTCTTGTCTCCACATTTACCTTTTTCATTNACAACAATCTTTTATTTATAAAAAAACAGCCTAAGCCCTTGTAACTAATACTTGTGGATTATGAAACAAATTTTGAGGCTATAAAAATAGGGTGATATTCCCGTCTATCTTGCCTTAGCCAAACAAGATCTGGAAATGTTTGAGTAAGATTATTTCATATATTTTCCTCAACATTTATTTGGCGACTATACTGGGGAGATTTTCCATATTTCGCTGGTTGATTTTTATACTTGATTATCATTGAATATATTTACATTTATGATATTGATTCTTTGATTGTTTCATTTCTTAATGATTGTACCTGTTGCAAGATAGCCCAATATTGAGCCCGATCTTCAAGATCAGACCAACATTGCTTTAAACTTGTTTAATACCATTTTAGATACTGCTAATACCAATGTTTAGCTTAATCGCTCATGGAAAGCAATTGAACAAGACATAAGTGCCCAAGAACGTTGGGAAGCTAGGCAAAGACAACCTAGGAATCAACCATAGCTTTCTTTTTCCTTCAGTTGTGATCTTCTTTTTGTTGATGTTTAGACAACATCGGGAAGACATTCTCTAAAGATAATAATTAATAACACAATTGTTATTGATTATTAAATATAGTATATTATAAGTAAATGATAATAATAAATAGTTTTT
>SNQJ01S0081379.1:9460-35452 GCA_010110895.2 Picea sitchensis
TTAATTGATTCAGGGGCTAGCCATAGTTATGTAGATCCTAGGGTGGTGGAAAGTTTGTGTTTATCAAGGAGCAAACATGAAAAGTCTTGGCTAGTGCAGTTAGCCACAGGAACCAAAAGGAAGGTCACTGAATTGGTTAAGTCATGTTCAATGGACATGAAAGGATTGAGTGAGCACTAAGGATGAATTGAATATTCTACCTTTAGGCTCTTATGACTACTTAATTGGGATGGACTAGTTGGACCAACACCATGCCCTTCTAGACTGTCATAACAAGAAGTTCACATGCTTGGATGAAGAGGGAAATTAGGTAACAGTCCAAGGAATTCCTAGAGCTGTGGCTTTTAGATAAATCTCAACCATTCAGCTGAAGAAGTGTTACAGTAAAGGATGTCAGTTATTTGCAGCCCGTGTGGGAGAAGCATCTAATAATGTAGTCTCAAATTTGGAAGACCATGAGGTACTCACAGAGTTCAAGGACGTATTTCAGGAGGTACCTGGACTACCTCCGAAGAGGTGCATTGATTTTTCTATAAATTTGATGCCTGGAGCGGCTCCATTTTCAAAGGCTCCTTATATAATGAGTATGCCAGAGTTAAAAGAGTTGCAATTGCAGCTCGAAGAGCTACTAAAGAGGGAATACATTCGCCCTAGCATGTCACCTTGGGGAGCCCCAGTCCTATTCGTGAAGAAGAAAGATGGGACGTTGAGGCTGTGCATTGATTTTCGACAGTTGAACAAGGTAACTATCAAGAACAAGTACCCTCTGCCAAGGATCGATGATCTTTTTGATCAGTTGAAGGACGCGAAAATATTTTCAAAAATAGATCTCAGATCTAGATATCACCAAGTGAGAATAAATGATGAGGACATTAGCAAGACTTCCTTTAGAACAAGGTACGGTCATTATGAATTCACAGTGGTGCTGTTTGGACTGACAAATGCACCTGTTGTTTTCATGTGCTTAATGAATGGTGTGTTCAAGGACTATTTAGACAAGTTTATCATAGTCTTCCTGGTTGACATCTTGGTGTATTCCAAGTCAGAGGAAGAGCATGAGAAACACCTGAGATTGGTGTTGCAAGTGTTGAGAGAACACCAGTTGTACGCCAAGCTGAGAAAATGTTCATTTTATCAAAGGCAGATCCATTTCTTGGGACATATTATTTCAGAAGAGGGGATCATTGTGGATCCTGAAAAGGTTGAGCCCATCCGAGAATGGTCAGTGCCAAGGAATGTGGCAGAAGTTAGATCTTTTATGGGTCTGGTAGGCTACTACAGAAGGTTTATAGCCGGATTCTCAAAGATATCTCACCCTATCACTTCCTTGCAAAGGAAGGAGAAGAAGTTTCAGTGGATTGAATAATGTGAGAGCAGTTTCCAGCGGTTGAAGCAACTGCTAACCAACGCTCCAATCCTAAAAATAACAGATACAAATATGAATTTCATGGTGTGCACAGATGCATGTAAGGAGGGGATGGGAGGATTTCTCATCCAAGAGGGATTTTTAATTTGTTATGAGTCCCGAAAGCTGAAAGAGCATGAAAGGAATTATGCCACTCACGATTTAGAGCTGGTAGCAATCGTCCACGCATTGAGGAAATTGAGACATTACCTCATGAGAAGGAGATTTGAATTAAGAACATACCACAACAGTCTAAAATATTTATTTGATCAGACAACTTTAAATTCCAGGCAAACTAGATGGTTGGAGTTTCTGTGTGAATATGACTTTGATATCAAGCATATCAAAGGGAAAAAAAATAAGGTGGATGATGCACTTATCAGAAAAGTGCATGAATTACATGCTACAACCATTAGCATGTACATGACTAAGATTAAGGATAGAATTTTGGAAGCTGCAAATGTTGATTCGTAGTACAGAGGTCTGATAGAAAAGCTACAGCAGCATGAGAGACGACAAATCCAGGGAAGTTACACCTTGGGAACTGATGGCTTACTTTTGTATAAAAACAGAGTGTATGTACCCAATGTGCGAGAATTGAAGCTAGCAATTCTAAAAGAAATTGATAACATGGCTTATGTTGGACATCCTGGATATCAAAAGACTGTGGCAATAGTCAAAAGACATTATTTTTGGCTGGGTATGAAGAAGGAAATCATTGAATACATCGCCAGATGTATGGAGTGCCAGAAAGTTAAGGCTGAGCATAGGCACCCAACAAGGTTGTTGCAGCCTTTACCCATTCCTGAGTGGAAATGGCAAGTGGTGACAATGGATTTTATCACATGATTGCCCAGAACAAGCAAGCAACATGATTCAATCATGGTGGGGGTGGACAAGCTTACAAAAGCTGCCCATTTTATTCCACTAAAAACCACTCACAAGGAAATAGATGTTGTTGATATCTTCTTAAAAGAAGTGGCACGCTTGCATGGAATTCCTAAGACAATTGTGTCTGATAGGGACCCAAAATTCACCTCGAATTTCTAGAAAGGACTGTTCAAGGGATTTGAAATGAATTTGAACTTTAGTACATCATATCACCGTGAGTCTGATGGTTAGACAGAAAGGGTGAACAGAGTAATAGAAGACATACTGAGAATGTATGTGATGGATAAACCATCAAGGTGGGAAGACTACCTGCATTTGGTAGAATTCGCCTACAATAATGGGTATCATACATCGTTGAAGATGAGCCCATTCAAAGCACTTTATGGAAGAAAGTGGAACACTCCAGTGAGATGGGATAATCTAGCTAATAGAGAAGTAGTTGGGCTTGAGCTGCTCAAAGAGATGGAAGACCAAATGATAAGAATTAAATAGAATCTAAAAGCTTCCCAGGATAGGCAGAAAAGTTACGTTGATAGTAACAGAAAATACAGAGAATTCAAAGTGGGTGACCATGTTTTCCTAAAAGTTAAAAACTAACAGGAGTTCCCTGAAGTTGGGAAGTTATGCCAAGTTAGCAGCGAGATTTTGTGGGCCATTCGAGATCCTGGAAAGGATTGGGCCAGTTGCATACATGCTTTCATTACCTGCATCTATGACTGTACATAATGTATTTCATGTTTCACTACTTAATATTTATATACTTGATGCTAATCATGTTATCGATTGGAATGTGATTCAGGTGGAACCAGAAGGTGTCCTGCATGTGCACTTTGTGCGCATATTGGACAGGAAAAACAAATAGCTCCAGAATCGAGCTATAGAACTTGTAAAGGTTCAGTGGACCTGGTACGGTCCTAAGGACGTGACATGGGAGCATGAAGATGTTATGCGGGCAGAGTACCAACATCTTTTTGAAATTTTTTGAAAATCTTGCAGATGTTGTGTAAAGTTGCACTGAGGACAGTGAAAAAATAAGGGAGGGGGATTGTAATGTCCCCAAGGCTGAGCCCAGTTGTAAATCTGTTGTATGAAATGAATTGTAAATATGTGTTATAGGCCGGTGAGCCAAGTTTTTATAAGCCGGTGGGCTTATGTGATTGTTAGGCTAGAGAGCTTAAGGGTTGGAGGCCAAGGGCCTGATTTTGTACTTGTATGTATGCATCACATTAATAAAATATAAATATCGTCGCATACAGACTACCCACGATGAATGAGTGATGGGGAACTGAGCTTCCACAGAGTGGGCAAGGAATTAGGGGCTGGAAGGTGGGAAAAGGGGCTAAGTGTTGAGCCTAAGGGCTAAGCCTAGGGACTTAAACCTTGGGAATAATATTTTATTATTATTCCAAAAAGCCACGTGAATTATGTTGAATGTGATCTTTTATCCTAAGTTCTTGGGGAAGGATGAGGGATTGCCAAATGGGAAGGAATGCATGTAGTCCCATGGGTGACATGTGTCAACCCTGGTGCATGCGAATAAAACGACCAAGATGAGCTGTGAGGATTTCCTCGCCCATTCCACCCGACTACCTGAGTGTGTACGGAGATCAGAGCAGTGCGACCGACCTAAGATTTGTAGAGAACCCTCATGCTTCCCTGTGAGCCGAAAAGCCTGTGTTTGATTCTAAAATAAAAAAACCATGTATATCCTCTGTTCTGAAAACCGAGAAGCCTGTGTTTGTTTCTGAAGAGGCCAGGTTCACCCTCTCTGTTATGAGCCATGGAACTGTGTCATTCCCTGCATGGATTGTTTGTCACATGTTCCTGAGAACCAAACCTGTGAGACCTTGCACCATTGCTAAGCCTGTTTGGGAAGCCTGCGTTTTTTTTTATAGTTGGTTGTGGTGGCCACGCAGAGATGGACTGCACATGGCTTGCTGGCTAGTGAAAGGTGTGATTGAGCCTGTGTATGACCTCTTTCCAGGTGAGGGAGGTGACTGTTGTTGGAAGAGGCAGGTTGTCAGGCCTGTGAGAAATTCTCTCCAGGTGAGAGAGTTTGCTGGGAAGCGGTTTCTTCCAGAGAGTGTCCAACACCAGCTTCGGGCTCTGAGACTTCCTGATCCAGCCTATTTCCGAGACCCAGAGAGGGAGGTTAGCACCGATGGACTATGCTTGTGAAGGTGTATACTCCTGGGCGGAACAGGCATGTGGGGAATGAGAGTCTGGTAGTAGTGGGCGTAAGATGGCATCTTGGGAAGAATCCTTCCGGATTTCTGTGTTGTTTTTCCTGTAACCTCAGCCTAGCCTAGGATTCCTTGCCTTGGGGTGGAGCTTAGTCCCAGCTCGGGGGTGACCCACTGCTGAGCTGATGAATAGTGCGGTCTAAGGCTGGGAGGTTCATGGAAGGCCTGCACGTGGTTGGTGAAATCTACCACTGTTTTGAAGATAAGTATCAGATGATGTTTATTCATGTATTCCGCTGTGTATATCAATTTAAATTTAATGCTATCGATTGTTGAATGTAGCAGTAAACCTTATGTTTACTCTGAGCTTGAATGTGTTTCTTTGATTTAACAGATGTTGTTTTTATATAGCATGTATGAGTTGTTTTCCACAAGGTAGCACATGCCTAGCCCTAGAAGGGGTGAAGAGCGCTACAATTTTGTAATAGAAAGACTATTGCATTTTGGTATCAAAAAGAGTGTTACATGGTCCATGAAAATTTGAGCCATAGTGGATGCAGTAAATGGGTGTTGAAGAGTGAAGAAATGAGCATACTTGGAAAGGCAATCAAAAACCACCATTATGACTGATTTATTTCCCAACTTGGGTAAGTCGGTAATAAAGTCCATAGAGATATCCTTCCAAATAGTAGGTGGAATCGGAAGCGGTTGTAGTGTGCCTGAAGATTTGACTGTTTCTCCCTTGTTGCGTTGACACACATCACATTCAGAGACAAAATTACGGATTTCCTGTTTCATACCATCCCAGAAAAAAGAACGTTTGACCCTGTCATAGGTTTTGGTGAACTTGGAGTGCCCTGTTGTGGGTGTAGCATAAAGCTCAAAAAGTACCATGGATTTAAGCTTTGATTGTTTACTTAAATACAAACAGCCTTTGTATCGAAGCTCATCCTGGAGCCAAGAGTACCCTGGAGGAGCTGGAGCATTGGATTGCAATTGCTGGATCAGATGTGAACTTTTGGGATCTTGTAGCCATTCTTGGCGAACAGCTTGAAGCCAATCTGATACAATGAAGGAAAGAGAAGAAATGGATCCTTCTTCTTCATATTTTCAAGAAAGTGCATCCGCCACCACATTGTCTTTTTCTTTCTTGTAAATGATCTCATAATCATATCCAAAGATCTTAGTCACCCATTTTTGTTGCTCCGGGGAGGAAATGCATTGTTCGAGAAAATACTTGAGGCTTTGATGGTCTCTCTTAATTTGGAAACATCGCCCCAAGAGATAATGGCACCACTGATCAACGACATGCAGAATAGCCAAGATTTTCTTTTCATAGATGGGTTTGCCCAAATTCCTTTCAGATAGTTTCTTGCTGGTAAAGGCCAAAGGTTGACCCTCTTGCATAAGGAAAACACCAATTCCTTTCCCTGAGGCATCACATTCCAACACAAAGGTCTTTGTGAAATCAGGAAGGGTCAGAACCAGAGTGGTGCACATGGCCGTATTCAAGGTTTGAAAAGCTTGAGCAGTGGATGGAGTCCAATTGAAAGAGTTCTTTTTTAGGAGAGCAGTGAGAGGTGCTGCAATCTTTCCATAATTCTTAACAAACTTGCGATAATACCCTATTAAGCCTAGAAATCCACACAATCTTTTGAGGGTTTTTGGGTGCGGCTAGTCTTGCATAGCTTCAATATTTTTTGGATCCACCCTGATGCCATCCTTTTCAACCAGATGACCCAAGTATTCTTCTTCTGAGGCACTAAAAGCACATTTAGACTCTTTCAGGAAAAGTTGGTGTTGAGAGAGTAGATGGAGAACTTGATCCACATCAGTAAGATGGTCTATCTAGGTTTTTCTATAGATGAGGATATCATCAAAGAAAACTAAGACAAAATGACGGAGAAAGGGATGAAAGACATGATTCATGAGGCTTTCGAAGGTGGAGGGGGCATTACACAAGACAAAGGGAATGACCAAAAACTCATAGTGGCCCTCATGAGTTCGAAAGGAAGTCTTGGGAATGTTTTCCTCTTTCATACGTATCTAGTGACAGCCCGAGAGAAGATCAAGTTTAGTAAAGAATTGGGTGCCACTCAATTCATCCAGGAGGTCAGCAATGACACGAATGGGAAATTTGTCTTTAATGGTCAGTTTGTTGAGGGCACAAAAGTTAGGACACATTCGCCAAGAACCTTCCTTCTTCAGGACCATGACTATAGGAGAAGAGTAAGGGATTGTACTAGGGTAGATAACGCCTGCATTAAGGAGTTCCTAGACCATTTTCTCAATTTCATTTTTTTGTGAAAAGGGGTGGCGATACGAACGGATATTGGGAGGAAGGATTATGGGTACAAGGGGAATGGAATGACCATGAACACCATAGGAAGGAGGGAGTCCTTGGGGAGTGGAAAATACCGTTTGATGTTTAGAAAGGAGGGCTTGGAGGTCTTGCGGCACTGAGGGTGTCTCTGTTGCTTGTATGCCATGGAGTTGGGCAATGACACCAGAATGATCTTTTTTGAGTAGCTTTTCCATGCGATGGGAGCTAATGATCTTAGGTGAACTAGTGGTGATGCCTTGGAATTTATAGTGGTGGCCTTCCTAGTCGAATTGCATGGTTAATTCCTTAAAATCCATGATAATGGGACCCAAAGTCCTTAGCCAGTTTGCACTCAACACAATGTCACAACCGCCCATGTTGATAGAAAACATATGGGATTTTAGGTCATAATCACCAATTTGGAGACGCACATTTTCACAGCACCCTCCACATTTCATGGAACCACCATTGGTAATCATGATTTGGAAATTATTGACAGCATGGATGTAGCAATGAGTTTCTTGGGCAATGTGGCGATGAATAAAATTATGGGTGCTTACACTATCAACCAGAATGATGACCTTCTGATGCTTGATGTAACTGATTAACTTGAGGGTTTGGGGAGTGAAGAAGCCAATGAGAGCATTGAGGGAAATGACCAGTTCTACTTCAGGAGCTTCTGAGGGAGGGGTTATGTCAGTGATTTCCGTTGACTCAGACACAAGGGGAGTTTCAACATCCTCTTCTGAAATATCCTTAGAGATGGACATAAAAATCTTTTGTTCCTTACACTTGTGGTCCGGGAAATATTTGTCGTCACAATTATAACAAAGGCATTTGAGTTGGTGTTCATCCATTTCATCCCTGGTCAATTTTTGTATCTTTAGTGGGGCAGAGGGAGTAGTGGGATTTATGGGTTTAGGGCGAGGGATAAAGGAGGGTTTTCAGTTTTGAGAAGATACAACCTGTTGTGCTTCTTTAGCTCTTTTAGTAGCCTCTACCCAACTCAAAGGTCGAGCCATGAGTACATGGGCCCGAGTCTCATCCTTGAGGCCACTGATAAAACTCTCTCGAAAAAAAAAATCAGTCATGCCCTCAGTTTTAAAAGTCAAGCGCTCAAAGGAAGCTATAAAGTCTTCTACTGTTCCTGATTGTTTCAACTTTTTCAAACAACGTAAATGGTTGGTGTCAGTGTCAAAGCATTCATAAATCTCAGTCACAAATTGTGTCCAAGCAATATACCCTTGACGGGAATTTTTTCTCCATTTCCACCATTGCCAATGTTCTTGATCTAGATGGAGAACACAATAACGGATTTTGGCCAAGTCCTTTGTAATGTCGTATAAAGAGAAATAATTTTCCATTTGGGTTACTCAACTAGTAGGGTCCGAGCCATCAAATTTGGTCACATCCACCCGTGGAAGGCATAGGTCATGTTGAAAGTGATGGTTTTGAAAGTTATGGAAATGGGGGGAATGTTCACCTTCAGTCTTTGGATCTTCAGTTTGGTGCAGAGTGATGAAAAGAAATATTCAAGTTGGGTGGTCAGTTCTTGTTTGACTTTCTCCATTGAGGACTACATGGTTGTATTTATGGTTGTATGGATGGTTTTATGGATGGTTGTATCAATGGAGGAAACATTGGCACTGAGTTGTTTCACTTATTTTTGGGTATTTTTGGGTATCGAAGAGACCAGATTGCAAGGTGTTGAAACGAGCTTCCAAGTCTTGGCTACGGGTATGGGCCATGAGGATGGGCTACCGAAAAGGGGAGGGCAGAGTCAAAAATTTGGCTGAAACATGATATGGATGAATGTGATAAGGGTGAAGAGATGAATCCAATGGAATAGGTCTCAAATAATGGTGAAAATTTTTCCAGACTTTTTTTTTTTTAATCACACCTCTAGAGTTATACTCTGGTCTAAAGAATAATGCAGAGATGAAATCCCCAAATTCTTAACTAGGAAAAAAGTGTAGTGATTTGGCAACTCGAACACAGTTGCACGACAACAGATCTTGTATGTTTTAATTTGTTTATGTTTCTGTCCCCCAAGAGTTAGGTATTCAAGGGTTCTATAGACAAGGGTTTTCCCTGTGCTATAGCTCTTTGATATATGTGCAGGGTCCAACAGTAGTACTCGACCCAATATTTCAGGGCACTAACTAAGGAGGATAGACCATACCCTTAGTTGTACTACCCAACTACCCAGGTACTAGACAATATCTTCTTGAGTGTTGTTCTTAGTGGCACTAGAGTAGTCAGGTAGCCAATTGGTTTATCTAAAGAGGGATTCAGGAAATCTAGGTCGATCCGTACACAAGTGTTGTCTGATGCACTACCACTTGAAGGGGTACCAACAAGGAGTTACAAGGGTGGCCAAATGATGTGCGCTTAAGAACCACTTGTATTTCCTACATGTATGAATCCCTCAACCGTAGGTTTATGCGCGTAACGATAGATCTCTATGGCTTAAAGATGATGGAATACGTCTCTACCCAAATTCCCACAATTTTTGCCAAGGAAAGTGCTCTGATACCACTTGTAATATACCAAATATAAAAAGTATGCAAAACAGAAATAAAATGCTAGAAATGGAAGAATAACAGTAATATAACCAACATAAAATCCACAATAACACAGAAATTATATAAGAACAACAATAGAAATAACACTTTGATTTAGAAAGCAATGTTCACGGGCCTCTTCGAGGAGGAAACCTCCAGTCGAGCAACACTCTATTACAATAATCTCCAAGCTAGGGTTCTCATACCCTCGACTCCTATTTATACTAAATATGTCTATCAAAAGAAGCATCTAGAGGAAGATCCTTCTAGAAGCAGAATCTTCTATTAGGTCTTCTTACATTCACCTTATTCTATTTTATTGAAAGGCATTATTAATGTTGACCTTTATTACATCAGAATATATTGCTCTACCTATGTGCGGGTTAGGACCCTAACACTTTGCTTGATGTAAACAATTAGCTTGAGGGTTTGGGGGGTAGAGAAGCCAGTGAGAGCATTTAGGGAAATGACCAGTTCTACTTCGGGAGGGTGTGAGGGAGGGGTTATGTCAGTGGGTTCAGGTGACTCAGACATAAGGGTAGTTTCAACATCCTCTTTCGAAATATCCTCCGAGATGGCCATAAAAATATTTTGTTTCGTACACTTGTGGCCCGAAAAATATTTGTCATCACAATTATAACAAAGGCCTTTGATTTGGAGTTCAACCATTCAACCCTGGTCAATTTTTGGATCTTTAGTGGAGTCAAAG
Organism: Picea sitchensis; assembly: GCA_010110895.2. Taxonomy (NCBI): domain Eukaryota; kingdom Viridiplantae; phylum Streptophyta; class Pinopsida; order Pinales; family Pinaceae; genus Picea; species Picea sitchensis. The sequence continues at coordinate 19,536 of SNQJ01S0081379.1, forward strand.
GAGTAGTGGGATTTACTGGTTTAATGCGAGGATTAAAGGGGGGTTTCCAGTTTTGAGAAGAGAGAACTTGTTGTGCTTCCTTGGCTCTTTTAGTAGCCTCCACCCAACTCTGAGGCCGAGAGGTTAGGACATGGTCACGAATCTCATCCTTGAGGCCACTGATAAAACATTCTCGGAAAAAAACATTAGACATGCCCTCTATTCTAAAAGCCAGTCGCTCAAAAGTAGCTATAAAGTCTTCCACTGTTCCATATTCTTTCAACTTTGTCAAACAACCTAAATGGTTGGTGTCAGTGTCAAAGCGTTCATAAATCTCTGCCACAAAGTGTGTCCAAGAAGTATACCCTTAACAAACAGTTTTTCTCCATTGCCACCATTGCCAACGTTCTTGATCTCGATGGAGAACACCATACCGGAGTTTGGCCAAATAATTTTTAATTCCATACAAAGATAAATAATGTTCCATTTGAGTTACCCAACCAGTGGGATCTGATCCATCAAATTTGTTCACATCCACCCACATAAGGTGTAGGTCATGCTGAAAGTGATGGGGCTGAAAATTATGAGAATGAGAGGAAGTTTTAGCGTCGGTATGAAAAGGTGGGTCAGATAAAGGGGGATCTATAGGGATATGCATCTTGGTGTAGATCATCAAAAAAAAAGATTCAAGATGGGTAGTCATGTCTTGTTTGAGGTCTTCTTTGAGTTCGGTGATTGATGCGGCGATGGAGGATTGCATGTTTTGATTAATGGTCGAAGTATTGTCACTGCGTTGTCTCACTTCTTGTTGGGTCTCTGTGAAATTAGATTGCAAGGTATTGAAGCGAGTTTCCAAGTCTTGGCTATGGCTATAGGCCATGATGATGAGGGAACCAAAAAGGGGTGGGTGGGGTCAAAACTTTTGTTGAAAAATGCTAGATATGAAAGTGATAAGGGAGAAGAGATAAATACAATGGAATAGGTCTCAAATAATGGTGCAAAATTTTCAAGACTTTTTTTTTACACCTGCGGAATTATACTCTGGTCTGAAGAATACTACAATGATGAAATGCCCAAATTCTTAACCAGGAATAAATGTGTAGTGATTTGGCAACTCGAACACAGTTGTGCGGTAATAGATCTTGCCTGTTTTATGTTTTGTTTCCATCCCCAAAGGTTAGGTATTCACGGGTTCTATAGACAAGGGTTTTCCCTGTGCTAGAGCTCTCTGATATACATGCGGGGTACAACAGTAGTACTCGACCCAATATATCAGGGCACCAACTAAGGAGTCTAGATCATGCCCTTAGCCATACTACCCAACTACCCAGGTACTAGAGAGTATCTTGCTGAGTGTTTTTCTCAGTGACAATATAGTAGTTAGGCGGTTGATCGGTTTATCTAAAGAGGGCTTCAGGAAATCTAGGTTGATCCGTATATAGGTGTTGTCTGATGTGCTACCACTTGAAGGGGTACCAACATGGGTTACAAGGGTGTCCAACAAATGTGCACTTAAGAACCACTTGTATTTCCTATGTGTATGAATCCCTCAACTACAGGTTTATGCACATGATTCCGGGAGTTTATATTTTAGGATTTTTGCATGGTAAGAAACAAATTCAACATCACGAAGTCTCAAATGCTGAAATACCGAAACCACGACAGCTATCCATCTCGATGAATGATTAAGTCATATCCTTTGGATTAAGCATTGGAGGAGTAATATAAGATTTGTATATGACTGTTGATCTGTCCTCAAGAAATTAACAAGAATCATCTGATCTATGTCCACCAGATCAAATGTGAAGCCATCAGATCATTTTGGGGTTTGTGACTTGGAGTGTCGAAACACTTCATCACAGAAATGCCGAAACGCCGAAATGCGAAACGCCGAAAATTTTGGGGTTCGTGACTTGGAGTATTGAAACACTTCATCACAAGAAAAGTCGAAACGCCGAAATGTGAAATGTCGAAATACATTTTTGGTGTAGGCAGTGGTTACCACTGATGGTCATGTGAGAGGGAGGAGCTAGCCCGAAGCTAAGCTCTATTTCGGGGTTTCGTAACTTGAAGTGTCAAGACTCTTCGACACGGGATTGCTGAATTGCTGAAATACGAAATACGAAATGCATTTCGATTAACCTGTGGTCACGACCAATGGACATATGGGTTAGCACAAGTGGTTTGCCAAAGTGCTCAAGGGTTAGTCTGTGTTGAAAAATTAAAATAGATGTATGTTCATCGAACGGTGCTGGTTAAATGTTTAAACTGATCATGTGGATATTGTTCATCTTGATGCCTTGGCCAATAAGAATTACTGTAAGGAAGTTAGTCAGTTATTGTAACTAATTCTTTGAAGACTGAGGTTTTGATTGTACACGTTGATGATACAGGAAGATATATAAAGTGAATGTTTCAAGAAAAGAAAGAGAGAGGATTATGGGAGATATATGGCTCTGTAAATTTTGAGGAAGAAGAAAAAATAGAGGAGGGAAGACACATACACAGATTGATAAATCTAAGTGGTATAGTCAGGAATGAATTGTGATATGCATATAAAAATAGAGAGGATTTGAATGCTTAATATTTGATAGAGAAGATAAAGATTTGGTTTGCAGGTTCTTAGTGATAGAGAATGATTTCAGGGTGGTAGGGAGGAGCAAGGGGAGACTGTAAAAGTCTCCTGTACAAGTTGGTTCTTGTACATCTGGGAGTTGTAGCTTCCATTTAGTAGGTGCTGAAGAAACAGAGGTAGCAGCCTCATCTGGGTTGTAGCTCAGATAAAATAAGAATGTAAAGAGGAGTTGGAGCTTTCCTTTCATTCATAAAAAGAAGAGGTTTTTCCCTTTTAGGTTTCCTCATGAAAAATCACTGTGTCACTATTTCATTTATGTGATTGTATATTTATTGGTTAAATGTATTACTGCAAGTTAAATGTTAAAGACATGATTTATGGATTAATAAGTAATCTTCTTATAAAATGAAAGAAATTTTATACAACTGATTCACCCCCCCCCCTCTCAGTTAACTTATCATGTTCAACAATTGGTATCAGAGCGAGGTTACTTCAAGATATTAGTTTAACCAGTGGAAGTTTTTGATCATTCATAATGGATAAGAAGTCGGAATTTACAAAACATGGATTGCCTTTATTTGATGGTCATAATTATGCTTTTTGGAGTATCAATATGAAGTTGTTTTTACAAACTCAAGGAGTAGATATTTGGCAGGCTGTACTAAATGAATATAAAGGCCCAATAACCATTCCAATAGATGCTACAGGTAAGAGACTCTATGAGAGTAATTCCAAAGCTATGTATGCAACACTAGGAGGTCTAGCAGGGTCAGAATTTGTTAAAGTTATGCATTGTGCATCAACAAAAGAAATATGGGATAAATTGAAAAATGTATATGAAGGAGACACTAAGGTAAAGAGTGCTAAGCTACAATCATATAGAAGTCAATTTGAAAACCTGAAAATGGAAGAATTTGAAGATATAGCTACCTACTTTCTTATTATTGATGAAGTTGTTAATACCATGAGAGGTCTAGGAGAAACAGTTAATAATATTATTATTGTGAAAAAGGTACTTAGATCACTTCCTGCAAGATTTGATTCAAAAATATCTACATTAGAAGAAAGAACAGGTCTTGATACTTTAGAAATGGATGAATTACATGGAATACTAACAACATATGAGATGAGAACCTCTGGTGAGAATTATTTCAGGAAAGAAGCGGCTTTCAAGGTAGCAAAGAAAGATAATAAAAAGGTTGAAGCAGAAATCAACAGTCATGAGGAGTCAGAAGGTGATGTGGAAGAAGCAAATTTTGTTAAAAATATGAAAAGAGGTACTGGAAAGTATAAAGGTAAGATTCCTCTGAAATGATTTGGTTGTGGTAGAATAGGATATTTTTCATCTAAGTGTACTTACAATAAGCATAATGATAATGAAGAATATAGTGATAGAAAACCTAAGGAATTCAAGAATAGACATAAGAAGTTTTTTCAAAGAAAAAATTACAAAAGGAAAAGCCTTTGTATAAAAGATGACAGTGATATTTCAGAATCTGGTGAGAGTGATGACAGTTCAGATATACAACTTTTTATGGCTATGGAAAAACAAGATGACCAGTCTGGTGAAGAAGAATAAGGTGAATTTGATCTAGAAGCTGAACTGGTAAGTTCTTTAAGTGAACTAAGAAAAGTGAGAAGGGAACGCAAACATTTTAAAAGAGAAATTGAGAATCTAGAATTTGAATTACAGAAATCAAATGGTTTGATTGAGAGCACTGAAATAATGGTAGTTGAATTAAAACTTAAAATAGAAGAGGCTAGAGTGACTGAAGAAGATCTAACTAAAATGCTTGCATAAAAGGATAAGGAAAATGAAGGTTTAAAAATTAAAGTAGTCTCATTAAGAAAGAAAGTACAAGAAAATAACATGAATCATGGTTCTCAAGTGTTGGATCAAATTATTAGTAGTCAAAAATTAACATATGATAAGACTGGAATTGGTTATAAATCTGCAGTAACTAATGGATGTTCTAGTTCAAGTGTTGAGAAAGCAGGTACAAAGGATAATCATGAGAAAATTACAAGCAAGAAAGGCAAGAAGAAAATCAGGGTTCAATAGTGCATAGAAGAAGTTATGGTAGACATCAAAACAGGTTTGAAGGCCACTATTTCTCTTGTTATAAGTATGGACATAAGGCTGCATTTTGTAATAGTTTTTCAAGAAAGATAAATGCACATAACAGTCATGAAAGGTCTAAGTTTGAATATGGAAGAGGACATGGTAAAACTAGTCAAAACAATATGAACTACTCTTACAACAGATTTGACACCTTAAGATATGAGACTGAATGTTACAAGTGTAACAACTTTGGGCATGTTTCAAGAAATCGTCCTATGAGTTTTCATAAATTTAATGAACCCACTTACACAGATCTGAAAACCAAATTTTGGAAAAAGAAAAGTGAAAATCTAAACATTGAAAAATGCACTATAGCTCTACAAGCAGAACATAAAGTAAAATGGGTTGTGGGTAGTGGATGTTCAAAGAATATGACAGGTAGAAAACAACTCTTTGTTGAACTAGATGAAGGAAAAGAAGGTACGGTCACCTTTGAAAATGATCAATCATCTAGGATAGTTGGAAAAGGAACTGTATGTCTAAACAACAAGTAAATCATGGTTGAAAATGTCTTATTGGTTGAGGAAATGGAACATAACTTATTTAGTGTAATTCAAACCTGTGATAAAGGTCTCTTTATGATTTTTTATTCAAAAGGATGTCAAATCAGGGATATAAAATCAAATAAACTAGTTGGAACAACCACAAGAACTTCAAGCAACATTTACATACTAGATGAAGAAACAAAAAAATGTTACTTTGGGACTGAAGATGAAAGTTGGTTGTGGCACAAAAGACTTGGACACATTAACTTTGAAAATCTGATTCATTTGAATAAAAGGGAACCAATAAGAGATTTACATGTCATAAAGAATCTTTCAAGTTCTGTCTGCAAGCAATGTCAACATGGTAACCAAACTAGAGTTAAATTCAAAACCAAAGAACATTCAACAACTAAACCATTGGAAATAGTACATACTGATGTTTGTGGACCTATGAGAACAACAGGGTTAAAAGGAGAAAGATATTCTCTACTATTTTTTGGATGACTTTACTAGAATGACATGTATGTTTATATTGAAAAAGAAATATGAAACTTTTAGCTGTTTTCAAACCTTCAAGGAGTCAACTGAAAATGAATGTGACATGAAAATTAAATGTTTAAGATCAGATAATGGAGGGGAATTTGTGTCTAAAGAATTCAACAGATACTATGATGAAAATGGGATAAGAAGACATTTTTCTATTACTGAAACACCTGAACAAAATGGAGTGGTTGAAAGAAAAAATAAGACTGTTATGGAGATGGCTAGAACTATGCTCAATGAATCTAAACTAAGTAATATACTATGGCCTCAAGCTATTCATCTTATTGTTCACATTTTGAATAGAAGCTTGCTGAGAAATGATCATTTTAAAACACACTATCAGTTATGGAAAGGTAGACCAGCTAGTGTTAAGCATTTCAGAATTTTTGGCAGTATATGTTATATCAAAAGAGTTGACTAGCATTTGGGTAAGTTGGAATCTGGAATAGATGAAGGTATTTTAGTTTGGTATTCTTGTTCAAGGAAGTCTTATAAATGTTACAACTTTAGTTGAACAAAATAGGTGAAGCCATAGATGTAAAATTTGATGAGTCCTCATTTTGAAGTCTAAATCTAAAAAAAGAATCATCAAATATGTGGATAGATAGCCAAATAAAATGAATGATGAGTTAAGTGAAACATAAGAAACTAAGGCTATTGACATTGAACAATTAATTCCTACTTTGACACAGGGGACAACTCCATCCAAAAGCATGAAACTCCTCCAGAGACTCCAAGCAAGAGAATCTGGTGAAACACCTGAAGAACAAATAATTGGTGACATAAATGTAGGTGTTGGAACAAGAAGTAGAAGGCTAGAATCCACTTCAACCCATGAGCATGTATCACTACTTTCTTCGATTGGACAAAATGTTAAAGAAGCAATTAAAGATGAGTCTTGGATGAAAGCAATGAATGAAAGACATTCAAATAGAAAATAATAAGACATGAGAATTGGTTCCTATACCTTTGAATAAGAATGTCATAGGGGTTAAATGGGTTTTCAAAAATAAGATGGAGGAAGCAGGTAAAATCTTCAAATAAAGCTAGACTGGTTTTGTAAAGGGTATGCACAAGTAGAAGATATATTTTGGAGAAACTTTTCTCCTATTGCAAGAATGGAATACATTAGACCGATTCTAGCTTATGCCAATTCTAAACACATTAAGTTTAAAATGGATGTAAAGTCATTTTGAATGGTGATTTAAGAGGAGAGAAAAGAAGTATATATGGAACAACTAGATGGTTTCAGGTACAAAGTAGAACAATATATGTTTCTGAGGGTTAGAAAAAGGCATTATGTATGGCTGAGAAGCAAAGCACTAAGGGCTTAATTATTCTAGACTTAACAAATTACTTGAGGTAGCAAGGACCGGGGAAAGGTAACACTGTTAGTAATCTATATATTAAAGAAAATGATAGCCTGATCATTTTTGAGATATATGTAGGTGATATCATTTTAGTAGTGATGATAATGAGCTCGATAAACAATGCGGTGAAAGTATGAAGAAAGAGTTGGAGATGTCCATGCTAGGAGAAATGAATTTTTTCTTAGTCTTGCAAATTACTCAATCTGATAAGGTATTTTTATTTCTCAAAACCAAGTATATCAATGAAATGCTTAAAATTTTTGGAGATGGAAGAGTCTAAACCAGTTGACACTCCCATTCATTTCTTTGGTTGTAAATTAAATGAGATTTGATGATACAAAGATGTTGATCCGGACAATATAGTCTATTATTGGTAGTATCAGCATGTAAACTACAAGACTGATATTATGCATGCAGTTTTTCAAGTTGGCAGGTTTTAGGCTTTACCAAAAAATTCTCATCTACTTACAGTCAAAAAAGAATTTTCAGATATCTTAAGGGACAACATAATATGGTTTGTGAGGTATCCTATAAGTAATCAACTTGATTTATATGATTTCAATGTGATTGGGTAGATTTATTGTTGTTGTTGACAAGAAGAGTAGTAGTGGAGCAACATTTTTTCTTGGAGGATGTCTTGTAAGTTGGTCAAGTAAAAACAATCAACATCCTGCAATATATTGCTGAAGTAGAATACATAGGAGCTGCAACTTGACTTTACTTTCAAGTTCTATGGATGATATAGATGCTAGAAGATATACATATTCATTATGATGAACCTATACCTATCTTATGTGATAATACCAGTGCAATTAGTATTTCTAATAATCCTGTTATGCATTCATAAACAAAGCACATTCCCATTAATTTCATTTTCAAGAGAGAAGGTTATGTCTAAAGTTATTAAAGTGGAATGTGTTGGCACAAAGGATCATATTTCATATGTATTTATATAAATCTTTACCTAAAATGCAATTTGAAAGTCTTGGGGATCAGTTGGGGGTTTACCCTCTATAATTTCATTTCATCCTCAAAGATTGCAAGGGCTTCATTATAAAATCAGGCTGCATAGGTTTATTGACTATTATTGCTAGGGGGTTACTCTTTTGAAATGATACATCTTTGCGGGGTGGTTTCTTTTTTGTCGGGGGTATGGTTAGTTCCTTTACAATAGATGTCAAAGGGGAGATTGAATAAGGTTTTCCATCAGTGACAAAGGGGGGAGTTTGTTGGTAGGAATTTAAGTTTGCATGGTTGCACAGGACTTGTTTTGTCATTAATGTCAAAATTTAAAATCACAAAGGGGGAGTTTGTTGAATTAAGTTACACGGGCATTGTGGATCAATTTGCATAGGCACAAATTGAATTTCGGAGATCGTCAATTTAGAATGTCACTCGGGAGTTTCTATTTCGGGATTTAGAGAGTTTCTATTTGAATTTTTGCATGGTAAGAAAAAATCCAACATCACGAAGTCATGAATGTCGAAATACCGAAGGGACACATGTCACATGATTATGAGAGTTTCTATTTTTGAAGTTCTGGGAGTTTTTATTTTGGGATTTCAGGAGTTTCTATTTAGGGATTTTTTGCATGGTAAGCAAAAATTCAACATCTGAGGAGTCCCAAATCTTGAAAATATTGAAATACGATAGCCATCCATTTCGATGAATGATTAAGTCATGTACATTGGATTAAGCATTGGAGGAGTAATATGAGAGTTGTCTATGATCGTTGCTTTGTCCTCAAGAAGTTAGAATTGTCAATCTATGTCCACTTGAGATCAAATGTATAAAGGCTGTCAGATAATTTTAGGGTTAAGTGACTTGGAATTAGCCGAAACACTTACTTCATCCTGAGAAATGATGAAAGCGCCCGAAAATGTGAAATGTCGAGAAACAACTGAAATCGGCGCCAAAAATTTTTGGGGTTCGTGACTTGGAATATTGAAACACTTCATCACAAGAAATGTAAAAACACCAAAATACACCTTTTGGTGTAGGCAGTGGTTGCCACCGATGGTCATGTGAGAGGAGGAGATAGAGAGGCGAAGATAAGCTCTATTTAGGGGTTTCATAACTTGAAGTGTCAAGAGTCTTCGACACATGAGGATTGTCGAATTAATCCAAAATACAAATGCTTCTGAGAATTAATTTCGATTAACTTGTGGTCATGGAAAATGGACATATGGGTTATCACAAGTGACTTGCCAAAGTGCTCAAGGGTTATTATATGCTGAGACAAAACAAATGTATAATCATCGAACGATGTTGGTTAAACATTTAAACTGATCATGTGGATATTGTTAGTCTTGATGCCTTGGCCAATAATATTTACTGTAAGGAAGTTATTCAGTTTTTTGTAACTGATTCTTTGAAGCCTGGGGGTTTGATTGTACACGCTGATGATAAAAGAAGATATATAAAGTGAATGTTGCAATAAAGCAGAGAGAGGATTATAGGAGATATATGGCTGCATGGGTGAGGAAGAAGAAAAATAGAGGAGGGAAGACACATCTGTGATTGATAAATCTAAGTAGGCATGGACAAGAATGGTGTAATATGAATATAAATACAGAGAGGATTTAGATGCTAATATTTGACAGTGAAGATAAAGAATTGGTTTGCAAGTTCTTAGTGAAAGAGAAGGATTCCAAGGTGGTAAGGAGGAGCAAGGAGACTTTTACAGTATAGATGTACAAGAATTTGGTTCTTGTACATCAGGAGTTATAGCTTCCATTCAATGGGTATTGAAGAAAAAGAGGTAGCAACCTCATATGGGTTGTAGCTCTCCAGATAAAATAAGAATGTAAAGAGGGGTTGGAGCTTGCCTTTCCTTCATAAGAGGAGAGTTTTCCTTTTGGGTTTCCTCATGAAAAATCAACATGTCCTTGTTTCATTTATGTGATTGTATATTTATTGGTTAAATGTATTACTACAAGTTAAATGTTAAAGACATGATTTATTATGCATTAATAAATACAATCTTCTTATAAAATGAAAGAAATTTTATACAAGGCCCGGTTCACCTCTAGGTGAAACATCTATTCAACATGTAATGCCAGATCTTTGTAGCTTAAAGATGTCATAATCGTCTCTACCACAGAAAAAATTAACCAACAATTTTTTTTTTTTTTGTTCTTTATATTTTTTATATCTGGTATATAAAAAGTATGCAGTACAAAAAATAAAATGCTAGAAATGGAAGATAGACAACAATATAGCGAGAATAACACCATAATAACACTAAAATGATATGTCAGACAACACCAAAAGAACACTTTGATTACGAGCAATGTTCATGAGCCTCTTCAGGGGGCAACCTCCAATCAAGTAGAGAGCTCTGTTACAATAATATCCAAAACTAGGGTTCTCATACCTCGACTCTGGCCCCATACTAAATATATCTATCAAAGACCCATCTAGGGAAGCTTCTATTAGGTCTTGTTACTTTCGACTTATTCTACCTTATTGCAGGCCTTATTAATATGACCTTTATTACATCTGAATATATTGTTTCTACATACATGGGGGTTAGGTCCCTAACCTCAACGGTCCACATGCAATCTATAATGGGTGGTTGAGATCTTCTCCAGACTTCGAGAGTTCTCACCCAAGTGCTGACACCTCAGATCTTCCAGGAGTTAGCCGAACTCCGAGACCACACACTTTCGATCTGTCATCACCACATGCACCTAGTGTCCAAGATGAGGATTTACTCCATCTTACTTGAGCTTGAGGCCAGTGGCTCTTGTGTTTGCGCGATCTTGTCGGATAACCGGACTTTCGGATAACTGTTGATCTGTGGATATGTGTCCCTCTACTCTCAACGACCCAAATTAACTTCATGACTTTCGGCGTTGGAGTTTTGGTTAGACCACACAATATTCTCTATGGTAGGACTGTCCAGTACTTAGCATTACCTCTTGATAATTTCAATCTATTGGCAGAAACAAGAGTGGATCCCAGTGGATTCCCATATCCATGACCCTCATTAATTCACAACTCCAACATTCATGTATTTTTCAGGGTTGTGAAGTGATATGTCCGGATGTTATCTTTGAAATTTCATCCGCTGTGTTTACAAGAACTCAACATCATCAAGCGGTAATGAAGTCATTCATGGCCTTGAATTAATCTCACGTCATTCCAAAGGGAAAAACTATACAAAGTGGTAGAAGAATTGAAGGCACTTTACATACATTGAAACGCGTGCATCGCGGCTGAGCGAGCATTATAAAAGCGCTTGCCTTATCGCCCGATACATGGCCCGATAGCGAAAAAATCTGTACTTTTGCTAAACGGCAGCATTTATGATTTTGTTCGGCCTCCCACCCACTTATTGTTCAGCTCGCAAGCCGATTTGACTTCCAAATCCGGACTAGATCCAAATGGTGGGCTGGTCAAGACCTAAAAATACCTAATTGACCTCTTTTCACACTACAAAAGCGATTGAACAAAAGCCCAAAACAATGCTATAAAAAAGCCATGAAGATGCACTTCATTTCTCAAGGAATTCAAAGTAATGTTATGCTGCCTAGATTGTTTAAGGACTCAATCCTTGACAAGAACACATTGCCACCATTTCATTGAGAAATACACCTCTACATTGAGTGGATTTGCAAAGTTCTTTCATCACCATTCTCATTTTTCTTTTGTTGTAAGGAGCAAGTTTGTGAGGGTCAAGAACCTTCCCTTGGAGGAAGAAGGGACTCTTAAGTCCCCTTTCTTCTTGGTGCTGATTTCATCAATAGACCAACCTCTAATATTGGTGACATGGGTCTTTTGTTCTTTGTTTTCTATGCTCATGAATTTAATTCTTATTGCATCTATTAGTCTAATTCTTGGTTATAGTTTTGTTTTCTTTCTCTAACTCCTTTCTCTACAGGTTGTCTTTCTCCAGCGGACCAGCTGGTATGCTAGCACCTTGATTCTTCTCACCAAGGTGACGAGGAGGGTGCAAATAGATTAGTGACTCCCACTAGGGAAAGGAATTATCAGGGTCCTACCTCATTTGGGTTTATTTTTCTCTTCTTTTAGTTTATTTAACTTGCAAGTACACTAACCGGCCTAAGCCGAACTGCCAACCATCCAATTCAAAGGAGAATTGAGATAAATCCATCTGGATTTTTCATTTTCGGTTGTGTGTCACCTATGCGTGGGTTTTGTGTCCCACATACGTGCATCGTGTGCCCATGCACTTTATTCACAGTTATGTTCTACGCACGTGTGCTTTTTAATTTGTCTCTGCTCACGCGCATGCGTTTTGTGCGCCTCTGTCTTCACTAGAGTCCGCGCATTTAGGCAAAATTTCACATTGTAAGTTGTTGGGGATGTGGGGAAGGCCATTTTCCTTCTTAAAAATGATGTCAATCATGCTCTAAAAACTTCACCACACTTAGTCCCCTCAGCCATATAAAGGGGTTAGTCAAACACACATAGGCACTTAGGAGGATAAAAATCGATTTCATATGTTGCTTTTTGCCATGGATGGCTTGTTTTGAATCACAAGATAAGGTGAAAAACATTTTTAATCACCTCTAACTTACATTGGGACTAGAATTTGAATTACAATGAAACGGTATGCTCTTCTCTCGTGCATTCAAATGACCTTGAGAATCAAAAAAAGATTGTAAAACAAATTCATCTCCTTAACAAAGTTTAAAACCTTTAGGAGAGGGCAATGACCCTTCTTGGGACCCCTCTTAGTTTTCTTTTTTAAACACATCTCAATATTGTAGCAGGGCCCGGACATGCCCACATGCTACAAGATAGGATAGTGTTTGAATTTTTCTTTCTTAGATCAAAACACTAGAGTTTAAAAGGTTTGTAACGGTTATACATGCCCACATGTTCTATCTAGGATAGTTTCAATCTTTTCTTAGATTACATCACAATAGGGAGTTAAGGATAGTAACAGGTTACATGTGTCCACATGCTAGCTTCCTAGGGCTTTTGAATCCGCAAGGTTGTACCAAAGGCACATAGTCAATTAGGTAATCAAACTCTTGTAAGGACCAAGCGAATCCACATGCAACAAGGTGACATCCTAATTTAACAAAAATTGGCACACTTTCACTCACACACAAAGTCTCTTATCACTCACATAGCTTCATCTTGAAACATGGAGTCTAAGTAAGTTTCCTCAAAGGATTAAGAAAATACCCCATCTTTTCTTGATTGGACTATCCACTCCCATTTTAATCAGCGAGGTTGGTTTGCACTAACCTTCCAAAACCACTACATCTAAAATCCTTCTAAAAACAACTCACTAAGTTTCCTCCTGTGGAGGTGCCCAAAGAAATTTTTTATTCTAGGTAGGATTTAGGGATAAGGCATCAAATAACTCCCGTTATCGGTTCTCCACATTGTCAAAACATAGAGGTTGTCAAATAGAGAACTAAAAATCCTCCAAGTCAAATTTTCCAATCACCATAAGGCAGAGATATACCAGTGAAGGGTTGGTGAGGAATCCACATTGATTGCAATGTCCCCCTTGAGGGCACCACACCTCTTGGGCGAGATCGGCCGAAGTGACCCATTTTTTAGGGTGAAAATCTAAATGTCGCACTTTGACGAGGTACCTAGTGACAACTTTAGGACATCTACCCAAGTGCCAATTGTGGGCTGAAATTGCACCTTGATTGGATTTTATTGTGGCTATTGGGAAATATGCATGTCTATTTTGAGATATGCCCCCTTTACCCCTCATTTTATAACCAGTTATTCATTCTTCACTAGTTTCTCTTCAGGTGACTTTAGACCCCCCTGTTGAGTGCTATTGGAAGGTCGATTAGCACGAGGAGGAGGGCGTTACATCTTCTAGGACCCGAGCATTTTCTTTCTTTTACTGATTCCCCGTGGACAAAACCCATACTACATCTATGTATTTCTCAATTTATGTATGATGCGCATCTGATTACAATTTGATTTTGGTATATATATTGTGTAGACATTCAACACAAAGGCTCTTGTTTCTATATTTCTAACACCACTTTTTGCACATATTCAAACAACTAAGTCTGACATCATGGGTAACCACAGAACCCTCGTCGTTCGCGATGCTTGCTCAACCTCCCTCCTATTTTAGGGGAGTATCTGGTCGTACCCAATCATCGGTACCTCCTTCACACCTCCACCTGTGAATGCTACTATCATAGGATCATCTTTGGTTGTTTCTACATTACTTGGGTCAGCTTCTCAAGTTCATCCATTCTCGCTCTCCTTTACCGCGAGGCGGGGACCCTCCTCTCAAAGGAGGGCACCAACCCACCTAAACTTGCCCCCTACGCCGTTAGGTCTCAACACACTATGGATGATCTAACCCTTCCCTCTGAAGATGTATATTTGGCCTCTCTCAACATCTTGTATCTCACCAAACTCACCAATGATCCATTGCATGATCCCATAGACAACAATGTAACAAAACTACCTTCGGACATACCAAAGTTTGGAGGAAAGTAGAGGATGACCACCATAACCATGTCATGACCTTTCATCTATGGTGCTCTTCCAACAACATTATGGATGATTCCATCAAAATACAATTATTTCAACGCACACTAACTGGCCCATCGGCTAAATGGTATATTGAAGAAAAAAAAAATGGGGTCCCATAACACGGAGTCATTGGCCAAAGCAATCTTGACCTTCTTCCAATTACCCATCCCTGCGACAATGGTCTAGAACTACTTTCTAATTTCAAACAAAACCTCCAGCAAACACATCGTTGATCACATTCCGATTAGTAGGTGACATAGTTTGTGTAAAGCAGATACCACCAAGCAACAATGTCTCGGTGGTTCTTAGATCACTTGTCTCTCTCCTTGGAAAGGATGTAGCTTCCACCTTCCCTCAATTTCTTAGATCACTTGTCTCTCTCCTTGGAAAGGATGTAGCTTCCACCTTCCCTCAATCCAAAGAGGAAGCTATCAGTAAGTCCCAACAGTATGACCTCATCTATGCATAGTTAGGATACTTATACATGGTACTTCCACCATCATCTCCTGAAGGGCTCTTCCAAAATGTCCCCGTTGAACTCGGGGGAAAAACTATTCTCATTAACATAGAAGTTATCGACGCTCAGCTCGATTACAATATCCTATTCGGTCATAGCTACATGTACACTATGAAGGCTATGGCCTCTTCCATCTTTCGAACAATTATGTTCCCTCACAATGGGAAGATCGTGACCATCGACCAAGTCTCACATTATGAGCCAAACCCATCTGCCAACCTCGATAACATTCTTCCTCTCATCCACACAAACCACGACGCATATCCACTAGTTGAGATGGGTCCTGGGATTTTTAAAGATCCATCCTTGTTAGGGACATACCATGGAGCACCACCACTCCTTCATCCCGCTAATCAAGTATGCGTCATCTCATCTAACGGAATTCACACAGAGGATGCTCGTCCTCCTCAGGAGGCTTCGGTCATTCCTGACATCCCAACAGTCATAGAACCACTCTTGCCGGAACCTCCTATGCACGTGTCAACCTCAACAGTCCACAAATCCACATCCCCTCAGGGGCATAGTCCCATTTGGGAGACAGTCCCCCAACCCCTCACTCAAATTCCATTCTTTTACCCTCCACCAGGTATAGAATCTTTTCAGGTAGCCACAACGCTCACACTACCTAATATGGTGTTAGCAATCCCAGTTTGGTATTTACACCCACCTGAGATGGTCCCTAGACCCTCCCTTCCCATACAGGAAGGACTCCCCATGACGATTCTCGTCCTCACCCCCACCACCCCCCCACTCACTAACCTTCCTGCTATAGCTGGGGGCAGGAAAAAGAAGAAGGAGCCCACCACTCCACTTCCTCCATGCATCCCAC
>SNQJ01S0081380.1:23182-35452 GCA_010110895.2 Picea sitchensis
AGAATACTTGAGCTTCCCAACGTGACCTAATAGATGTGGGTCCACCTGTACTCCCTCTGGTATGCGAGGTAGCACAATCTCTGCAGCCGGTTTCTTTCGAGGTGAGCTTGGTATCTGAATTTGGTCCTCCTGTTGCAATGGTTGGCTCAAGGTTCCAGTAGCTTCCAGTTTCTCCTTCGCCATCCATTATGCCCAAGTCGTGGCCATTTAACTCGTCGGCTCGACCGAAGAAGAATCTGTGATGGGTATTTGTGGAACGTCTGGTTGCATTGTTGTGTCCGGGTTTTGTGCGCTTCTAGTGGCTCCTACGACTGCTTCGGCGTTTTCTAGTGGTATTTCCTGGTGGGTTTCTTCTTCTTTGTTTTGGGGCTCGTGCGTCGTTGCTGGTGTATCCTGTTCCATGGCCTCTATTTGTGGTTGTGGAACCTCCTCTAGTATTTGTGTGGACTCTACTGGAATTTCCTCTATGTTATCACTGAAATTTTGTCCGCAAATGGTTACAGGAATCCAACATCTTCAAACAACCATGAGTCCACTCATGGACCAAAATTACCAAAAAATCATTTCCAAAAGGTCCAAAACTATACAACCAGTTATAAAATCAAGATGCGTTATGACTACACAGGGCGCGCGCACACATGCGCCATCAAGAAACGCAGGAAAAACGCACATGCGCACGATGCGCGACTATGGACACTAAAAGTCGCGCACACATGAGAACGACATATTTATGATGTTGGTCGGCCTCCCACCCACTTCTGGTTCAACTTCCAAGTCGATTTGACATCCAAATCTCAGCTGGATCCGGCTGGGTGGTTGGCCAAAGACCTAAAGGTGCCCTAAACAACTCCTTTTCACACTAAAAGCTAGTTGAACAATATCTCAAAGTGGTGCTATAAAACAAGGCCATGGGTGCACTACATTTTCAAGGAATTCATTTGCAAGGTTATGTTGATGTTATTCTCTTGGGGAAACCTATTTTCTTATCAAGATTATACTAGCACCATTCCATTTGGGCAATCCACATCACCTTTTGAGTCGGTTAGCTTGAGATTCTTTCACCATTTTTTCCAAGTTTCCCAGTTGTAAGAAGAGATCATTCTTGGGGGTCCAAGAGGCCTCCCTTGGAGGAAGAAGGGACTCAAAGTCCCCTTTCTCTTCGGTGTTTTCTTTTCACTAAAACAATCATTTCCATTGGTGACACGAGTCTTGTTTGTTTTTTGTTCTTATGTCCTTATGCACAATAGTTTAGTTGTTTTTTCCTTTCCTAGTTTAATTCTTAGCTTAGTCTTTTATGTTTATTCTTCTAACCCTTTCATTTACTGTTATCTTGCTTAGCTAACCCAACTAAGTTTGTAAGAACCTCTATTTTACTCATTTAGGTGACAAAAGAGGCGCAACAGATTTGCGACTCCATTGGGGAAATATATCAATTTCCTACCCCATTTGGGTTATTTTAGCTCTTCTTTCTGTTTATTTAACCTGTAGGTACCATAACCGGTCCAAGACGACCTACAGGAAGCCGAATTCAAAGCTGAGTTGAAGGAATTTCATCTAGAATTTTCTTCATGGTTGTGTGACAGGTGTGCGCGGGTTTATCGGGCCACAGTCGCGCATCGTGTGCACGTGCACCAAAACCACTATATTAATCAGCGCCTTCTGCGCACCTGCTCCCAAAAGTCTTTTTCAGTTCACGCATTGGCGCTCAGAGTGCCTCTGTCTAGTCTGAGACCTACGCACCTGTGCAGAAAAATACACATTGTAAGCCTTTTTGTGAGTTGTGGAAGCCCCCTAGCCTTCTTAAAATTGATTTCATGCACATTGTAACCAACACCACACTTAGTTCCCTCTCCATATAAATGGATTAGTCAAAACATAGGCACTTAGAGGGTTTAAAATCATTATTTCCTCTTTTGCTTTTAGTTTTCCACATGGATGGTTTGCTTTGACTAAGAGTATAAGTTGGAATCATTTGTAATCACACATAAAACTTGCATTGGGACCAGAAATTGGATATTAATCCTTGAGTATGCTCTTCTCTCGTGCTCCAAAGCGATCTTGAGAATCAAAAAGTGGTTGAGAGACAATTTCATCTCCCTTAAAAAAGATAAAAACTTTAGGAGAGGACAACAGCCCCCTCGGGACTCCTCTTAGTTTATTTTTCAAACACATCTCAAGACTGTAACGGGCCCATACATGCCCACATGCTACAAAGATAGGATAGTGTTGAAATTCATTTTCTTAGATTAAATCACTAGGGAAGTTTAAAGGTTTTGTAATGGGCCCATACATGCCCACATGATCACAATCTAGGATAGTTTCAAAGCTTTCTTAGATTAAATCACAATAGGGAGTTAAAGGAATAGTAAGGACCCACATGTCCACATGCTAGTTTCCTAGGGACTTTAAAGTTCCGCAAGGCTGTACCAATGACACATAGTAACTTAGGTAATCAACACTTGTAAGGACCAAGCGAAGTCCACATGCAACAAGGTGAAACCTAAATTATTAAAAATTGACACACTTTCACTTGTTCACACACAGAGTTCACCAATCACTCACATAGTTTTATCTAGAAGTCGTGGAGGTTAAAGTAAGTTTCCTCCAAAGGGATTCTGAAACACCCCACTCTTTTCTTGACGAAACTATCCACTCCCACTTAATTTCAACGAGATTGGCTCACACCCCCAATCTCTCAAAACAACCACATCTAAATTTTTTCTAAAAGCTCACTAAGTTTTCCTCCACAGGAGGTGCCAAAAGAAATCTTTTAGTCTAGGTAGGATTTCGGGGATAGGCATCAAAATAACTCTCCGTTATCTGGTTCTCACATTTTCAAAGCAATAGAAGTTGTCAAATAGGGAACATTAAATCCTCCAAGTCAAGTGTTCCTAACACCATAAGGCAGGGAGATACTCGTGAAGGGTTGAAGGTCGAGGTCCGGTTGTTCTGTGCGTCCCCCCTTGAGGCACCCACTTCTTGGACGGGATACAGCCCGTGACCCATTTCTTAGGCTGAAAATCTAAATGTCGCACTTTGATCGAGGTACTTAGTGACCAAATTTTAGGACATCTACCCATGTGGCAATTGTGGGCTGCAATTGCACCTTGATCAGATTTTGTGTGTCTATTGGGAAATATCACCAATTCTTTCGGGATATGCCCCCTCTACCCCTCATTATAACTGATTGCTTCATCCTTCACTAGTTTATCTTTCGGTGGCTTTAGACCCCACTATCAAGTGCTATTGGAAGGTCCAGTGCTATTTTTAGAGGAAGGACGTTACGTCTTTTAGGACACGAGCATTTATTTTCTTTGTTCCCCCACGCGGACAAAATCAACCTATCCACATATATGCTTCTTTATCAAAACACTTTATGTATGATGCACTTCTGATTACATTTGATTTGGATATATATCGTGTAAATTTCAAAAATTGCAGCAAAGGCTCTGGTTTATTTATTTCTCTCACCACCATTCGCACACATTCTCTCAGCTAGTCGGACATCATAGGGGACCCACAGAACCCCCATCATTCCAGACGCTTGCTAAACCTCCCTCCTATTCTAGGGGGAGTTCCTAGTCTTGCCAACTCATCGACTCCACCTTCTTACACTCTTGTGAGTGCCACTGTCTTGGGATCAACTTTGCTTGGATCCACCTTGCTTGTATCCACTTCCCAAAGTCAAACACTCACCCGCTCTCCTTTACACGGAAGTAGGGGACCACCTTCTCCTCAAAGGGGAAGTACAAACCCACCTAGTCCCCCTCAAGGGTCAGGTTCACAAAACACTCACACCATGGCTGGAACTAATCCTCCACCACCACTCCAGATGCCATATTTGGCCTCTCTCAACATACCATATCTAAGAAAACTCAGAAATGATTCTATATTGCATGACCCCGCATGGCCCACAATGCCTACCAAACTACCTTCAGATATCTCCAAGTTTGAAGGAAAGGCAGGAGATGACCCTCCTAACCATGTCATGACTTTCCACTTATGGTGCTCTTCCAACAACATTATTGATGATTCCATCCGACTATGAATATTATTCCAATGCACACTCACTGGCCCATCAACCAAGTGGCATGTAGATGAAAAATCAGGGTCCCATGCGACTTTCGATTCCTTGGCCAAATCATTTTTGACCTTCCAATTACCAATTCGCCATGACAACGGTCTTGAACTACTCTCTGATTTTAAACAAACCTTAGCCACACATATCGCTGATTAGATTCACGAGTGGCGTCGACGACGTAGTTTGTGCAAAGCATAAACCACCAAACAACAATGTCTTGATTTGTTTCTCAGATCACTTGTCTCTTTCCTCGATAAAAATGTGGCTTCCACCTTCCCTCAATCAGAAGAAGAAGCCATCAGTAAGGCTCAACAATACGACCTCATCTATTCACAATCAAGATACTTGTACACAGTACTTCCTGATCTCCCAAGACCTATGCCATTTGGCCAAGACAAGACTGTGATGTCTCACTCAATAGACAGATTGGTTGGTAACACCACACACCACAATCCACAACCCCAACAACCACCGATGTATGGCACACCTCAATATCCACCGGAATATGGAGGAATCCCTTATTATCCTCCACCCCCTTATCAACAACCATACCCTGTTTCCCTTCCTCCACCCATCAGTGGGCCACCGCCGACACCCACAATACTCCCACCTATCCAGACAAGTTTTGGTATTCCCTCTACCTTAGCTTATACTCTAAGTACCAGCGAAAGTGCCACACCTTCCTATGTACCTTACGGATCATTACCACAACATAATCCGTACTTTCCATTTTCTAGGCCTCCACAGCCCATGGCTCCACCACAAGGACACCCTCACGCTGGGGTTAATTTTGTTCAACCCTCTCCCATTCAGCAATATCAAAATTTTGAACATCTGAATACGGCAAATCCAACCCATTAGTCGAATAATGCCAAAAAGAAAGGAAAAAATCGGAACAATAACAACCCAAGTCAAGGCGGAAATCACCCCCAACAGAACCAACCTACTGGGGGCAACCAGAATCAAGGGACTCAGAACCCCCAGGGGGGCAACAACAACAGACGTCAAGGGAAAATAAACAATAACCTTCGAACCAACTTCCCTTGTGCCCTTTGCGGTGAGTTCAGTCACTATACTCATTATTGCCCCCAAATCGCTGATTTTAAACGGATGAAAGACTCTGTGAATGGACCACATCCTCCAGCACCCCCTGCCCCTCAGCAGGCCCCACAACAATATGTGCAACAACCACCCCCAACCGTGCTGCAGAACCCCATTCCACACCAATGAGTGATGAACACCCAACGGGACATGCAACCTACACCACTACAGTTGGGACAGTATCTCAATCCAAGCAATCCCGCAGATCATACTATCCTCCTTACTAGTGAGGAAGAAGTCCTTCAACAAACATGTAGTCGTCAATATAGTGCACCCTCTGAATCTCCTCCCATTCCCCCAGAAAAAATCCCAACACCAATGGGACCCCCGTTGATGATCCCTCACCCTAACACGGAAACACCTCTTCGCATCCCTCGCATCCCATTGCGTAGGAATGTCCACAACCCTCAGGCTAGGGCGGTTCATAATTACAGTTTGGTTGATGACTTGGCACAATCCTCGGCTGCCATGTCAGTCTTAGAAGTACTTCAAACTTGTCCCACTCAGTGGAAGTCATTACTTTCTGCCTTGGGGGCAGTCGAACCTACGGATACTCAACTCATCACATTTGATCTCTACAGCGGAGAACCTCGCCTCCCCGCTCTCATCGCTTTTCAAATCCCTGTTAAAATTTGGAACATTACAATTCATCGGTGCATCATTGATGAAGGTGCGTCCACATGCATAATGTCCAAGTCTGTATGGCAGAAACTCTGTTCCCTCGAACTCATACCATCTTCCATTACCTTAAGAGCTTATGAAAGACGATCATCTTCTCATGAAGGGCTCTTCCAAAATGTTCTTGTAGAACTCGGGGCTAGACCATTCTCATTGACATTGAAGTTATCGATGCCCCACTCGATTACAATATCTTGTTCGGTCAAGCTACATGTACGCTATGAAGGCAGTTGCCTTTTCCGACTTTCGAACCATGATGTTCCCCCATAACGGGAAGATCATTACCATTGATCAAGTTTTACATTATGAGCCTAGCCCTTCTGCCAACATCGATAACATTCTCCTTTTCGTCCACACTAATCCTGAGGCGTACCCACTCATCGAGATGGGCCCCAGAATTTTCAAAGACCCATCCCTGTTAGGAACTTACCATGGTGCACCACTACTCATTCATCCTTCCAATCAAGCATGTGTCGTCTCGTCCAAAGGAACTGACATTGCGGATACCCTTCCTCCCAGTGAGGCTTCTCTTATATCTGACATCCCACTAGTCGCAGAGCTCCTCCCTCAAGAATCTCCTGCGAACTTGTCGAGTCCACTAGTTCACGATTTCACCTCACCCCAAGGCCATATCCCAGTTTGGGAGACAGTTCCCCAAGTCATTACTCAAATCCCCTTCTTTTACCCTCCACCAGGCGTACAAGCTTTCCAAGTAGGGACAACACTTACCCCCCCAATATGGTGCTGGCAATTCCAGTATGGTATCTATATCCACCCACCATGGTCCCTCAACCATCCCTCCCTCCTCAAACCGAAGGAATTCTTATGCAGATTCCAGTACCTACTCCCACAACACCACCAGCATCCCCACTCGCTACCACCGCTGCTACAGCTGGGGGTAGACATAAAAAGAAAGAGTCCACCTCTCCCCTACCCCCACGTGTCCAACCTCCTTGCGCACTATGTGAGAAAAATGGACACCCAACAAACAAATGCCCATCTCTACCCGAGTTACGTAATCTAATTCAACTCAATCAAACACCATCATCGTTCGTCACTTCATCAAGTACTTCTGCTACCTCCCCTAACATAAGTAGCAAAGGACTGCGAACCAAATTCGCTTGCGCCATATGTTCAGAATATGACCATTATACACACCATTGCCCAGCACTACCTCAATTTCGACAGACATTAATAGCAGTATGCCAGAGCTTCTAGCACAAACTCAATCCATCTACATCATTCTCACCAAACGTCATTGACATCCATTATATCACAACTTCAGTCAACGAACGTATGAGATGCCCTTGTTCTCTCTGCAAATCCTTAGATCATTTCACATATCAATGCCCTATGATCATTGAATACAGGCAACACCAAGTGACCATGATTCAAACTCCTGCACCCCCTACAGAATCGATGATTAACCTTACCTCATCACTAGAGATTCTTCATATTATTTCTCCTGAGCCAGAAGCACTCCCTACTCCTCCATGATTCTTGGATGACTTATACGAGGATTTACCCCCAAATCCCCCCAATTCCCCTGTTCATTTCCCCATGGAAATTTTACACCCAACTACTATTTATAACCCTCAATATCTCGATATTTGGTTTATGATAAGCGAACCATCGCAATATCATTGTGTCATTCCCCCTGCTTCTTCATCACCAGAAGACAACCACACGGTGACAGTCACTGATATCACTCTTTTAGATCCCTTGTATTCCTGACAATTTCACTGTGATGAGGATATACTCGAGGAATTAACCACCCCCGACTACCCATGGGATGCGCTACACCACAGATCGATCTTCCTTTCATAGGAAGCCTTCACGCCTCCTAACCAACACCCCATATACGCAGTCGAAACCAAGGATTTTATCCCATCAGAGCATATCGACTGGTTCAACAACCCTATCCCTGCCCCTGATACTTTTGAAGAAGGCAATATGGCCAACATTTCCCCTACCATAAAAATCGATATTTCCATAAAAAATGGAGTCGTCGAGGAAATCACCATTGGCCTCGCATGCACTCCTGAAGAAATCACTGCCTACACAACCCTCTTCCAAGAATACCAGGATGTTTTTACCTGGTCATACACAGAGATGCCTGGCCTTGATCCCTCTAATGTCGAACATCGCATAGACACCTGGCCCGATATCACACTGGTTCACCAAAAACAACGACCACTACACCCATCCAAAGCAACAACCATCAAAGCCGAGATTGAGAAATTACGCATTGATGGGTTCATCTACCCCATTGCCTATACCTCATGGGTCTCCAACCCTGTCCCCGTTAACAAAAAACAGGGCACCATCCGTGTATGCACGGACTTTCGCGATCTCAATCATGCCTGTCCCAAACACAACTTTCCAACACCTTTCATCGATCAAATTATCGATGACTGCGCAGGCCACGAAGCTTTATCCTTCATGGACAGTTTATCTGGTTATAACCAAATCCAAATCCATCCAGCTGATCAATACAAGACCACATTTACCACCCCTTGAGGTACTTTTGCATATCGTGTCATGCCTTTTGGCCTAAAGAACGATGGTGCAACTTTCCAATGGGCTATGACATACATTTTTCATGATCTGGCTCATATCATCCTCGCATACTTGGATGACCTCACAGCTCGATCCAAAAAATGCACTCAACATCTTGATGATTTACGAATCATCTTCCAAAGGTGTCGTCAGTACAACATCCGCTTGAACCCTCTCAAGTGTGTGTTTTGTGTCACTGTCGGGTGCCTCCTCGGGTTCATCGTTTCCCAAAGCGGTATTATCGTGGATCCCCTCAAAGTCCAAGCCATCACAGAAATTCCAACCCCTCTGAATTTACGCCAACACCAGAGCCTACAAGGAAAAGATAACTTTTTACGGCAATTTGTCCCAGACTATGCCACTCGAGCACACGGTTTCCTTCGCTTACTACGCCACGACATCCCATTCCACTGAGATGAACATGCCCAAAACGTTTTCGACGATCTTAAAATGGCACTCTCCAATGCCCCTTTAATTAGTTCACCAGACTATAATCGCGACTATATCCTCTACATATCAACTTCAGCCGTCTCAGTAGCAGGAGTTCTCATTCAAATAGGAGATGATGATCGTGAACATATCATTTACTACATTGGTAAAAACCTCTCAAGGCCACCCTTGAAATACAATCACGAAGAGAAAATAGCCCTTGCAGTTGTCCTCGCAGTCCAAAAACTGCGCCATTACATTCTGCTTCGCACAACCAAAGTCATAGCAGATTCCAACCCCATGCAATACTTGCTCAGTCGTCGGCAAATTAACGGTAAATTTGCCCGATGGATCGTTATCCTTCAGGAGTACGATCTCGAATTTTCAACACCTAAGAGCAAGAAAGCTCTCATCCTCGTCGAACTCATCACAACCTTTCCCTCCGATACTACCAGTTCCCCCGTCAATACCGATTTTCCCAATGAACATCTATTTTACATCCCTTCGGATGATCCTTGGTACGACGACCTCCTCGTCTACCTCCGAACCCAAAATTTCGGTAACCACCTCTCACGAGATGATCGTCAACGTATTCGCCATCAGACCCCCCTCTATCTCCTCATCGGAGATATCTTATATCGGCGAGGGGTCGACACCATACTCTGTCGATGCTTGACTATTGACGAGGCCGATAGAGTCTCGAACGACTGCCACAACGACGCTTGCGGGGGCCACCTCTTGGGGATGTCCACCGCTCAGAAAATCATCTGCGCAGGTTACTTTTGGCCTACATTATTTCACGATTGCATTCATGTTGTGAAGCGATGTGATAAATGTCATCTTTATGCCAACAAAGCACGAGCACCACCTACTCTTCTACACCTAGTCATTACTACAGGCCCCTTTTGTAAATGGGGCATCGACTTCATGACTTGCAACCCTCCATCCAGCAATAGACACAAATATATCGTCATCGCAGTCAATTACTTCACAAAGTGGGCTGAAGCCATGCCTACCTTCAACAACACCACTGACACCGCAACACATTTTTTCTTTAACCACATCATATCCCGCTTTGGAGTACCACTCCAACTAGTCTCTGATCATGGGAAACATTTCGAGAATGAGATTTTCGTCGAACTCTCATCCAAGTTAGGATTCTCCCACGAGTTCGCCTCACCATACTATCCTCAGTCCAACGGACAGGTCGAAGCAGTTAACAAGGTCCTCAAGACCATGTTGCAGTGCACGATTAACAAACATAAGACCAATTGGCATCATATGTTATTTTCCGTGCTATGGGCTTACCGTACGACCGTGAAAAATGCCACTGGTTTCACACCATTTCATCTAGTCCACGAGGTCGAGGCCACTCTTCCTATCGAGTGTGAAATTCCCACCTTACGCACCGCAATTGAGCTATTACCCAACACTGCTCCAATGGAGCAGCGTTTGCTGAACTTAGAGTCCCTGGATGAAGATCGTCGATCTTCATTACAGAACAATGAGGCAGCCAAAAAATGGTCAAAAGCCACCTTTGATCGTCATTTCAACCTTTGCTCATTTCACGAAGGCGACCTCGTCCTTGCTTACGATATCGCTCACAATACCCTCGACCATGGAAAATTTGAGTCACTATGGCATGGCCCTTACATTATCCAACATTGCCTCACTAAAGGTGCATACATCCTGACTTCCCCCGAGAGCCTCTCTCTCAAAGAACTCGTCAACGGGTTGTACTTAAATAAATTTTACGCCTTAGAGTAGTCATTCTACACTAGGTTATTTCTTTTGTAGTGTTTTTAATATTTTTTCCATACCTCACGTCTAAACTATCATTTGTCCTATTGACAGATACCTCCTCCATCGGCCTGCCACATTAGTTACGCCGACGACGCCAACCGTTGAACACAGAATCTCGCTTCAGCTGCTTTGGCCCTCTATTCCCCCTCACATGAACTACTCCACTCTAGCGGCATATGTTTGGGCTTAGCAACCAACAACCAAGCCGAGTACACTGTCGTCATTGGTCTCCTCGCCGATGCTAGCCATCATCGTATTCGTCACCTTAGCGTCTTACTAGACTCCCAACTGGTCGTCCTCCAGTTCAACAATGTGTACCCTATTCGCAATCCTTGCCTCTTTTGCAAATACCTGCAAGTTAGGCTTTTATCTCGACATTTTGATTTCATTACATTTACACATATTCCAAGACAATTTAATCAAATTATAGATAACATGGCTAACATTATACTAGATTGGCATATATCACATCAAGACACCTTTCCACACACATAAACCATCAGAAGTTTGTCACCGCATATAGATTAGACATCATAAACAACATTAAAAAATCCTCACACACGTGTGAACATCACAAAGATTCCAAAATGTATATATATATATATCGGTCAAATGTGCCATCAAAATGTTTACAAAAAATAGAGTACATCCTGTACAAAATCCGTAGGTCGGTGAACCACCTCGGTACAAAACTAGCGTCACCACACCAAATGGGCTCACCAACCTATATAACATACAAAAATACATACAGAGACACTCATGGTGCCTCTAGAGCACCACCACCTAGCCCTCCCTCAGGAGGTGGTGCCCCACCCGCTATCGGTCCCTCCGAACCTAGAGGTAGCCGCCCAGTCATCGCAGCACCTGCTACTGTTTCTCTCTGAACCACAGTCCACCACATCAACAAAATCCCCACACACTGCTCTAGGATGCCCTCATCCTGAATACGCAACCACATGCCCTCAGGCTCTCCCTGTAGCACCGCCTCCAAGCGGAGACGAATATCCTCAAACTCTCCCCCGGCCTCGGCCAAAGGATCATGTGATGGCCTTGCACCAAGGTCATCAAAACGACATCTCCTAGCTCCTCTCTCATCACCAGCAGGTCTCACCTCAACATCCTCTCGTCGCCGTCGCTCTCCTGCCCACGACTCTCCCTGCGGAGGTCTCACCGGCCCCTAACAAGCCGACGCACTAACCAACTCAACCTTGCGCCTGCGATGTCCCGCATCTGCACATACAAACAAACAAAGGATATCATCAACATCCATCTATACATAATACACATGCTATACTATCTAAATATCAAAACATCAAAAAATCACATCATACCTCGACAGTCGAACACCTCTCCTGGAGGTAACACCATCTCCAGATCATCCAGGAAGTCCACACCACAGTACAGATACTGTAGTATGATCTTCGGCATCTGCCGCCACACTGTTGAAATAATGTAACTACGAAGAGCATTCTTATTATTATTGGATTAAATCCCCATTTCGGATTAATCATGTCATTATTATTATTATTATTATTATTATTATTGGATTAATCCCCATTGTGGATTAATCATGTCGGTAATTGTATAAGGACCAAATCCCCTTTTGCGGATTGGTCATC
>SNQJ01S0081380.1:48109-64663 GCA_010110895.2 Picea sitchensis
TGGTTAGGCCACATTAGCCTCCTGAGGATAAAAAACACTCAACGAAAGGAACTCTCCTAATGAGGAAACCCTAAGGAAACTGACCTAACATGATCCATGTAGACTTATTACAATATTAACCCACGCAGGGGTGCGGTAATCCCACTTACAAAATTTTGTGCTGGAGCATCAAATGCCCAAGTAGAACCAAACTGTCTTCGACATACTAGCATCTGATGATGCATTACTTCATGGCACATGGAGTTGACCACCGTTGCTAAATGGGCGGTCAACAGACTCATTACATTATTATCCCACGCAAGGGAGCCAACATTTTGATTACAAAAAGATGTGTCGGGGGCAAAAATTGCCTTGTAGAACCAGAAAGTCTTCAACTTTGTTGCACCATCAGGTACATATCTTCATGGAACATGGAGTTGACCCCTAGTTGAAATAGGTGGTCAACACCATCCATGATCCTTCCATCTCCCACCTTTTGGGTAATGGTGGTTACATGTACACCATAAAGGCACATACCACATTCTCTTATGAGAAGAATGGGCTAAAGGCCCAAAGGTAGATTGCAATTAGCCAATAATAAAGAAAGAAAGTTAAGAGAAGTCGTGAATAAAATGCAATGGTAGGGATAATGAGGACATTCAAAATCCATAGACCATACTTGAGCTCTACCCCCTCAATAATGGCGATCACCCCTAGTCCTAATGTGAATAAACCTAAGTTGCAGGAAACACATGCCCCCATGTTTCCTCCGCCGAAACGAGACAAAATGTGGGTATGGGTATGGTACAGTTGGGAAACACCATCAACCGTACCGTACGACGTTTCACGATTTGGAAATGTTGTACGATACGACCAGCGACGTTTCCCGACCATACTATGTTTCAGTCGTTCTAAGGAGGTATAGAGGCCAAATAAAAAAAATAGGAGGTCGTGGGGCCCCCAAATAGTCTATTTTCGTCCTTATACACACTTGCAAACGTGGGCTAAGTCTCAATCCACTTAGTGTCTTCTCGGAGGCACAATGCCTAAGTTCAAGTCCACTATCACCTCGACTTGAACTCCTTTCGTCTAGGCTTACTCCTAGGGAAGCCAAGGGGGGTGGACCCTAGTTACTATGTGAGTTATTAGATGAAATCTAGGAGTTAATTTAATTTGTTAAAGGTTAGGGGAAACTAGCCTATATGAGAGGCAAGCAATGCAAATGCAAAACTTTAATGCAAAAGCAAACCTTTCCCTAAGACAACTAAGACTAGTGCCTAAGATTGGGCAATGGGGTCAACTAAGTTACAACAAGAGATCTAAACAAAACAAAGAATAACTTTACAAATTAGATTAGATACACAAGAATTATAATTACAACAAATAAAGAATAGTTGGATGATTAAACAATATACATAAGTACAACTACTTACAAAGGAAATGAGATAAGTACTAGTTAGATCTATTATACCAATGAACTAACCACTTGATAGATTTTGCAGAAAAGGAAAAGAGAGAGCTCAAAGATATGTTCACCACAAACATTACTTGCAAACCAAGCTTGAAGTGCCCCAATGAAAGGTGCGCAACTTCAAGGAGGCAACTAGAAACACAAGTGTGCAACTTAAGAGGAACCAAGAGATGAAAGTAAAGCCACCAATGGGCACAAGTGCGCAACTCAAGAGATGAAAGATAAAACTTGAAAGAGAAGCCTCCACAGGCACTAGTGCGCAACTTAAGATGAATTATTCAATCACAACATTGCTCAATTAAAATACTTGAAAGATAATGCTTGATGTAAAGGTTGCTTGAAATAAAAGAGCATAAACCACTTAAGATAAGATTAAGAAGTTAAGGCTTAGGTTGTTGTGAAAAAGTTTTAGAATTGAAATTAGTTAAGTTGCACTCCTAGGTTGGGTGACTACCCCAATACTCCTACCGCTTTGGCCAAAAGGACTATTGGGTGCTCAAGAAGCAAGGCAAACAAGGCCTTACCCTAGTTCCACAGGTCAATCCTAAAAACGTGGGTGTTCAACAAGTGGGACACCTAATGCCGTGAGATCATCCCTAATCTAGCACCCCAAGTCACCTCCACAGGCCTCCTTTTTTATGGCTAAAGTTGTATCAGTAATGGGTGATCTAATTAGGCTAAGTAAATTGATTCCCCTTGAACCTAAATACATTTATTAAGCAATTAAAAGTTACTTGTATTTAAAAGCTTGAGCAAATGAAATAACAAGTGCTTAAATAAAAATGTACAAGAAAAAACTGTCTCCAAGGGCTTAAGCAACAAAAAGAAATGCTTCTAACTAGTTAGATATTCACATGAATATGAAAGAAAAAGAACTAGAAGCATAAACATAAACCATTGAACTATCTAACAAGCTAAACTAGCCTTACGATATAGCATGGGTGGCAAAGCCAAGCCTCTTTGCTAGGTGTAGGCAAAAGAATGCAAGCAAATAACTTAGCTTGAAAAAAAACAAGTAAACCTAGACACACAACCCTGTCTTAAGGACAAGTGGGGCAGCAAGAATGAAAGCTTAAAACGGAAATAAAATCTAAGTCCTAGCCTTACGATATAGCATGGGTGGCAAAGCCAGGCCTCTTTGCTAGATGTAGGCAAAAGAAATAAAAAATTGCAAAAATTTAAATGAACTTGAGAAATGCAAGCCCTAAAGACTCTCTTGAGGCTTGCTTACAATGTGAGAAAGTAGAGGAAGAAGAGAGTATTCAATACCCTAGCTTAGGAGGTTACTCTTGGACGTTTTATGGCCCCAAATGGGCTGTAGCACCTCCTTATTGGTTCAGACCTGCAACAAATCAGCAAACAAAACTTGTTGGAAAAGCTGCAAAAAGACCAAAATCTTGGGAAAATTTATGTTAGACAAACCAGAAATTTTCTATGTAAATTTCAACGAGTATAATATGTTTAAATGCTCTATTCAAGTATGTTAGAATGTCAAAATAAGTATAGAAATGAACAAAAATAAAGAACAAAAATATTTAGAGGTTGTAAGTAGGTGAAATGGATGATTTCCATATCTGAAATTTTTACATAAAACTCTTAGGTAACCTACAAATCTTGTGAAAAAAACTACAAAAATAGAGAGGATGTGAGTAGATCTAGATGGTAAAACAAAATACTTTGCAATCCCCAAATAAACACTTCACTAAATCTATAATAATACTACCACAAATCTATCCAAGCAAAATACTTTGTTGGGAATTCCTACTCTAGATCTATAACTAAAGCATGCACAAGAAAGAACAATAGAGCAAGATCACCTCATATGTTGCAAGATGGCACCAAGAAGACTCTCAACAACATGGATTCTCCAAAGATTTATTTATTCAATAGAAGCAAGCTTGAGCAAATACTTGCCACAAACTTGAAAAGAAAGAATGAGAACAAGAAAGAGAGAGAGAGAGAGAGAGAGAGAGAGAGAGGAGTCGGAAAGATTTTGGCATAGTAACAATAGCTGAGAGTAGATGTGTAATGAGGGGGGGGTGAGCATTCTTTTATACATGGGAGAGGAGAGAGACCCCTCTTGGATGAGTTACAAGTGTCACACATCCAAGATAAATAGACAAAGAATAGTCACTTTTAGGGTTTTGGTAGTGAGTTAGGGTTTGAGGGGTGAGGTGTAAAGGGGGAAAACACATTTTCCTATGGTCTAACATTAATTTAAACACCAAGGAGGGTGAATTTAGGGTTTAGGTGGTTTTTTTCACTTAAACTTTTTAATTCTCACATGTCAATTAGCAAGGGAACACCACTTTAAGTTGTTGGCTAAACAAAGGGGGTTCTTTAAGTGGAAAGTTACTTTTCCAACTTAGGAAAAAGGTTAGGAAACCTTTCTCACTCTCTTTCAAACCTTTTTGCTTCATTTTTACAAAAAATTGACATTTTGACTTTGTCAATTAAGCAATTAAATTGTTGACTCTAGATTGACTTGGACTCCTCATGGACAATGACCTAGCAAAACTTGTCCATTTGAGCTGAAATTTGGTCCAAGGGTGTAGGGGGTCTCATTCCATTTCTTATGAGTACTCACACCCCTATCAAAATCCCCAAGGCACTAGTTTTTACATTTTTACATCAAAAATAATTAAAATTACCATTAATTGGGTAATTTTAAAAAATTAAAAAAAACTACTAAGACTCGGAATTCCGCAATACTCTAGGAGATGTCTAGCATGGTCATTTACAATATTCTTAGACCCTAGTCATCCAATGGGCTTGATCATTAGAACACCTTTCACCACTTTGGAGGATTATTGTGGGACAAAAAAACTCAAGGGTAATTAAAAAGGTTAGTTAAGCCAAATTAATTACTTGAAGAAAAAAACACTCAATGAAAAGACTTCTCTAATGATAAAGTCCTAGGCAACTAACCTACAATATGATCCATGCAGACCCATTACATTATTATCCCACGGAGGGGAGCAAAAATTTCAGTTACAAAAAGAAGTGTCGGGGGCAAAATTGTCTTGTAGAACCAGTAAGTCTTCATCTTGGTTGCACCATCAGGTACATAGCTTCATGGCACATGGAGTTGACCCCCTAGTTGAAATAGGTGGTCAACACAGTCATTTATAAAAAAAAAAATCCTTTTCTATATTCTCCAATGAGAATAAAATTGATTTTCTCCCTTTTTCTTTCATTTCAAAAAGAAATTTCTAGAAACTAATAGAAACCCTAAATCTCATTCCTTTACTATAAGAAACCACTTGCTTCACTCATTCCTCACACTTTCATTAGCAAGAGGATCTTCCTACAACAACAGCGAGGAGACTGTGTGTGGTTTTCGTGAAAAGATGTATTTTCTATTTGGTGAGAAAATTTATTTTATGTTTGCTTGACATATTTCTTTGTTCTCTTGATGAACATTAGCAAATTTCTGTTTTGTTTGGTGAATAAATTTTCTTCTTGTTTTTGGATGTAAAGCGTCATCTATAAAGGCTAATTTTGGATTTTTCTACTTGCATCCTGTAATGAATGATATTGATCATCTATGGGAGTTAATATGGACATGGTTTTCATTCTAAAATGTCATTCATGTGTATCATTATGTTTTTCTTGCAATATAATGTTTTATTTCTAAGAAAATTATATATATATATATATATATATATATATATACGACGTTTCCTCCAACGTTTCCATTTTTTGAGGGCCTGTTTCGTACCATCCCGGTTTAGGAAACTTAGAAACGTTTCCCTGTTTCGTGCAACTTAGGAATAAATGCATTATCAATTATAAAAGACTTGAATATATTTGAAATGTAAAGCAAAGGAAAGTGCTAAGAAATGCTTGAAACCTTTTTAAGGGGACTCGCAAATCAAATAAATAAAGAAAAAGGCAAATAAGCGGTTTGGAATGCAAAAAGTCTCCGGGAAAGGGTAACTCAAGCACCAGCGCACCTTCTACAAAGGCACTCATGGAGGTGAGTCCATACGTTATCTTGCATGTTAATGGCCCCATGCCCAGAAGTAGACCCCATGGCCACCTCACATTCATTACATATCTCTGATGGGTCCTCTCGAGAAATATCTCTCTACTTGGGTATTGGCTCACCCAATAGGATGTCTTTATAGCCCTCATGTTGACCACATATTTCGACTAGGGGCCAACTCCATGTATCATGAAGTTATGCACCTGATGGTGCAACAAAGTTTGAAGACTTTATGGTTCTACAAGACATTTTTGCCCCCGGCACGTCTTTTTGTAATCGGAATGTTCATTCCCCTGCGTGGGATAATAATGTAATGGGTCTGCATGGATCATATTTTAGGTTAGTTTCCTAGGACTTTATCATTAGGGAAATCCTTTCACTGAGTGTTTTTTAATCCTTAGGTAATTTATCTGGCCTAACCAGCCATTTTAATTACCCTTGAATTTTTCACTCACAATAATCCTTCAAAATGGTGAAAGGTGTTCTAATGATCGAGCCCATGGGGTGACTAAGGTCTAAGAATATTGTAAATGACCGTGCTAGACATCTCCTAGAGTCTTGCGGAATTTCGTCGAGTCTAAGTAGTTTTTTTTAATTTATTAAAATTACTCATTTAATGGTAATTTTAATTAAATTTGATATAAAAATGTAAAAATTTGGTCCTAGGGGATTTTGATAGGTGTATGAGTACTCAAAACAAATGGAAAGAGACCCCCTACACCCTTGTACCAAGTTTCAACTCATCTGGACAAGTTTTGCTAGGTCTCTTTCCATGAGGAGTCCAAGAATGCCTCCCTGCTCTCATTTTCACATCTTTTCTTAGAGCAACTCCACTATGCCCAAATCTCTCCCACTCCTCTCTCTCTCTCTCTCTCTCTCTCTCTCTCATTTCTTCTAGTTTTGCTGCAAGTATTTGCATGCAGATTTTTTATGAATAAAAGAAGCTTTGGAGGAACACCACCTTGGCATTGAGAATCTTCTTGATGCTATGCTATTTTTAATGAGACAATATTGTATTGTTCTTGTGTTTTTTTGTTGCTTAGCCTAGATTAAGAGATCTAAAGCAAAGTATTTTGTTTGGTTAAATAAGTAGAAGTATTTCTATTTGTTTTAGTGAAGTGATTTTAATAGAACTAGAAAAGTATTTTACTTGTTTATTAGATCTACTCACCTCTTGACTGGTTTTTAGCAAGTTTGACACCATTTGCAGGTCACCAAGGTGCTTAAACAAGTAGATTTCAGATCTGGAAAACTACTTGTTGGGCCAACATTAGCCTCCAAAATTTTTTGTTCCTTTTCTTCATCTTTCTCTATTGATTTGAAGCATTTTCTGTTCTGATTTTAGCATAAAAATATACATTTACTGTTCAAATTTTTACATATAAATTTATGTTTTATACTAACAGAAATTATCAAGCATTTTCAAGTCTTTTTGCAGCATTTCCAGCAAGCATTAGCTTGTTGTTTTTTGCAAGTTCTCTCCAGAACAAGGGGAGGTGCTGCCCATTTTGGGCCTTAAAACAACCCAAAAGAGTCTCCTAAGTTGGGGTTTCAAAACCCTCTCCTTCTCTCACATTTTCCAAGCTTTGTAAGTAGACCAAGAGAGTCTCTTGAGCTTGTCTTATTCTATAAAAGTAATTTTCTGTTTTTGTTAATAATTTAATTGCCT
Organism: Picea sitchensis; assembly: GCA_010110895.2. Taxonomy (NCBI): domain Eukaryota; kingdom Viridiplantae; phylum Streptophyta; class Pinopsida; order Pinales; family Pinaceae; genus Picea; species Picea sitchensis. The sequence goes on from SNQJ01S0081380.1 coordinate 55,217, forward strand.
ACACCTTGCAAAATGGTTTGCCTTAGCCAACCCATGCAATATCGTAATGTTAGATAGATTAATTTTTTGTTTTTGCTTTCATTCTTTTGCCCCACTTGTCCTTAAGGCAAGGTTGTGTGGTTAGGTGCAATCTCTTTGCTTTCAAGTCATTTTATTTTTGCTTTGATTTATTTTGCCTACACCTTGCAAAGTGATTTGTCTTAGCCAATACATGCAATATCGTAAGGCTTGTATAATTTGTATAGCTTGTATGTCTTGCATAATTTGAATAATTTGCTAACAACTTGAATAACTTTTAATTTGGGAAAGTAATCATATCTAGTAACTAGGCACCCAAACTAGTACAACTTTCACCATCAAAAAGAGTGACTTGTGTGTAGAAATTTTGAGGTCCTATGAGGCTGCCATCTAAGGTCTGTCCTTGACCTTAGTATGGCTCTAAGTTTCAACTGTATGGCTGTCTTCTTTTGTTGTTTTAGGACAGCAAACAGTCATCCCACTTTCTGCTCAATGTTTTATAACTTGATCATCCCACTACGCTCCAATGTTTGCGGTTAAGTGCTCTTTTGAGTTGCCCACTTACCAAGTGTTTTCTTATCAATGTTAGCACATGCAATATAACTAAAACATGCTTACTACCTCTAGATCTTGAACTTTAAAGTGTTGATCTACACTTCTAAACATGCATAAATTTGTGCGGGTATTTTTAGTCAACATGACCTGGATAAACTACAGGGAAAACAGGTTTGGGATGCCATCCATATAATGATGATCAGAGTGCAACAAGTAATGAAAATACAATGGAACATGTATACATAGCAAGCTCCTCACAAGCCTTGCCACGAGATCCAGGAAAAGAAGTGCCCAAGCTGTGGTGTAGCCCTCTCCCTTTGTTGCCCTCACCTTTGAAATGAAGCGCCCTAGCTCCTCTGTGGTCCAATGAAGAAATCCCTCCATAGGAATGTCCTCTCCTGTGGAGGGATTTTTTCATTGGGCAACAGAAGAGCTTAAAACCTCCAAGCGGATTTGCTGCCAGGTAGCTGCCAGTCGTCTCAACTCATGTGCCCTCCTCAAAGCAGAAATGATCACAATAAAAAAAGTGAGCCATAAGCTGAGATGTGTCTCTCCTCTAGAGTAGGCACTCAAGCTCTACTGGTGACAGGACTCAAGCTGGGTAGATAAGTCGTCCTCTCTCGATGAGCAAATGAAGGATAAAGAATGCAGCCCTCCTCCTCAAGATGCGCCACTCCTCCAAGCAAAGTGCTCCCTATGAAGAATGAAGGTAAGACCCCATGGATAACCTCTCCATGCAAGCTCCCAAGCTACCAAGGCTCCTCCCTCAAACCTAGGGGTTCTCAGCCTGTGAAGTGCTCCCCTTCTCCTCCTCAAGATGTTCGCCCTCCTTCTCTTCTCCAAAGGTCTCAAGCAGAAGAATGAGTCCCAAAATGCCTTTACCCTCTCTTTAGCCTCCTCATGCCAGCCCTAAAAAATCAATGGCCTAGATTAAATCTAGCCAATCCTAATCAATGGGTGAGATCATCGATAATCTCTCGGGAAACCCACTTTCCTTGGTTGTTTTATAATCCTGTTAATTCCTTACTTTTTGAATTAATTGTCATTTTATGATGACAAGTGACATATTTCACTTTTGACTTAAAACTCCTAAGTCAAAAGTGAAATTAAGTCATAAAAGTGAGTATGAGGTGTGGTGTTCTTTGCTGTTAGCAGAGACTCCCTTAAGCACATGGGGACCACTCAGGTATCCAAATCTCCTTACTCCTGTACCGAGGTCCTCGTCACACCATTAAATTCCACTAGAGTGGACATGGTTTTCATATGGTGGTGCCATTTTGTGCCTGGTCTCACAGTGGACTCTGTCATAGGTCTCCGTCAGCCCTTGATCTATAAATGTAGCGACTCTCCATCACCTAAGATCACCTGGTCTGTGCAGTCACCTTAGTATCCCACCAGGTTTCCTCCTACTCTTAATGCAGGTGTTAACCAGCCCTGAATCGATCACCTCCACCTGAAGTGGATCCAGAACTGATCTGCCCGTCTCATAAGCCATGTGAGACTCAAGCCTCTGTGATGCCCAACTGCTCCTCCTCATCAATCTCTAACGCTCTGAATCCCTTGCACCAACCCTATGTCTCAGAAACTCAGAAACTAAAGCTGTCCTAGGTGGACCAGTAACCCCTGAATGTGGTGTCCTCGAAATCTGAGTCTAATCTCCCTCTGAAACACTGCTGTGAGTCAAGCGGTCCTCATCAACTCTGTCTTCCCAACTAATGTTGGATGGTGTAATGGTAAGATAAAAGTAGGCAATGAATGCACACTCTCTGGAAAAAATGATCACTGAACTCTATCTCCTCTCCTGTCACTGGGGCCATGTGGACCGTCGCATGGTATTATCTCTCCACAAGCAAAGCATGCCACTGTGCTCTACCGACCCACGCCACGATACTGTATATATACTCTCCCTCCACTCTCACGTAGGCGGCCCAGGTCTTGGGACCTTCTTCCTCCAGGTCTTGCTTCTTGCCCTTTGTCCGAAGGCAAGACATGTCACCAAAACGTGCCGTTGTGCCTCACGTCGAGGAAGCATTTGATGCTAATCAGTCTCCTCACGTGAGGTCAATGCAGGTAGGAGCCTCGCTTATTAATGCCACTGTATGAATGGATACGGTTTGAGGTGAAGCTATCAGCTTGCCTCACCAAAGAGTTGGAGCCACAATAACCTCGCAAACGGCTGCAAGCTTGTCTCTGATCTGAGTGAATCTAACAAGGAATGAAGTCACCAACTCACCCTTGAGCATGCGAATCCTCCTGAGCCTATCATGAAGAACCATCTTACGGTTCTCGAACGATACCGTGAGGCTACATGGGGTACGTGCCATGAACTTCCAGATCATATGGGGTATAATGTGATCCGGTGCATCAGTGGTGCCATAACAGGGCGGGACGGATGGCGACAGGTATGGATAGCAGGACAGATGATTTGTCGCCATTGCTTTGTGTCCTCCATGAGAATGCGCCGACATGTATGCGCGCTATGCTCCTTTCGATGCTCCCAATACAAAGAGGAGCGTTGCCTCACTCGATAACCACGGGTGTGAAAAGACAGCGAATCCACGACCTCCTCTAATCTCTAGGTGTGAAAAGGGGTCGTCACATTCCACTCCACAATCCCGCAGCGGTGTAGAAGAGAGCATCCCACAAGTGTCAAAATCAGCCAACCATTCGCCTGGCTGTCCACCAACTTTGTAAACTAGTTGTCCAAAATCTTCCCTGAGTTGTCCAACTGGCAATGAATGAGATGTACCTTCAGATCTGAAATTTAACCTTTGTTTTGGACTGTAAACTTGCTGAACAAAATAGCCAACAAATCTGATATAAAATCTTCTCCAAACTGCCAAAAAAGTGTTCCAAAATCAGCAAGTCTATGCCACCTTTGGCTCTAATACCATAATAGAAATTCCCGAGGTCCACTGCCAAAGTGCCATTCTAAGGTCTGTCCTTGACCTTGAGTATGGCTCTAAGTTTGCTTTGTATGTCTTCTTTGCTGTTTTAGGACAGCAAGCGGTCATCCCACTTTCTGCTCAATATTTTATGGGTTAAGTGCTCTTTTAGGTTGCCCTTACAGTGTTTTCTTATCTCAATGTTAGCGCATGCAATATAACTCAAAACCTGCTACCTCTAGATCTTGAACTTTAAAATGTTGATCTACATATCTAAGCATGCATGAAAATATGACACAGGTATTTTTGGTCAACATGACCACGGATAAAAACTTAGGGGAAACCCGGTTGGGATATATGTCTATATAATAGTAGCTCAAAGCGGGGAGATACAACAAGTAATGAAATACAATGGAACCTGTATACATAGCAAGCTCTTCACAAACCTTGCCACAAGATCCAGAGAGAAAGGTGCCCAAGCGTAGTTAAGCTCTCCCTTTGTTGCCCTACGCGAAATGGGCGCCCTAGCTCCTTTGTGGTCAATGAAGAAATGCCTCCCTGGAATGTCCTCTGTCTTTGCCTCTCCGCTGGCCGGAGCTCAAAACCTCAGCGGTCATACCCGGTGAAGTACCGGTCCTCTCGGCTCCCATGCAGCCCCTCCTCCAGCGAGAAATGATCACAATAAATAAAGTGAGCCTGAAACTGAAAGTCTCCTTCTACAGAAATTAGCGCTCAAGCTCTCCTCTCCCCATGCAACTGACCTCAGCGATCGACAAGTCCTCCTCCTACGATGAGCAAATGAAGGGATAAAGATCGCCCTCCCCTCCTCAGATGCGCCCTCCTCCATGCAAAGTGCTCCCTCAGAGAGAATGAGGCTAACCTCGGATAACCTCTCCATTACCAGAGCTCCAAACTGCAAGAGCTCCTCTCAGAGTTCTCAAGGGACCTCTCAAACCCTCCTTGAAATTAAGCCCCTCTCCTCCTCGAGATGTGCGCCCTCCTTCTCTTCTCAAAGTCTCAAATGAAGAATGAGTCTCCAAAATGCCTTTACCCTCTCTTTAGCCTCTCATGCCAACCCTAAAGATCAATGGCCCTTAGTTAGATCTAGCCAAGTCTAATCAATGGGTGAGATCAACTCAATAATCTCTTAAGAGCTACTTTCCTTAGTTGCTTTGTGTCTATTAATTCCACCCACATTGTGGATTAATTGTCCTCATGACTTAAGTGACATATTTCACTTGACTTAAAACTCCTAAGTCAAGTGAAATTAGAATCCTCATAAAGTAAAGTATGAAGGGTAATAGTCTTCCCCCTTTGTGCTTAGGACTCATAAGCACATAGGACCACTTTCCAAGGTATCAAATCTCAACAATTGTGGGCTACGAGGGGTGCTAAATTAGGGGGACGACTTCACTGACTGCTAGGTGCCCACAACTTGGCCTTAAACATTTGGATTGACACACTGTGGAGCTAGGGAAAGACCTTGCTTGTCCCTTCTTCTTAGGCACCCAACAATTCCTTTTGGTCAAGCGTTAAGAGTTTAGGGGTAAACACATAGCCTAGGCTTGCTTCCTCACCTAGTTTAACTAAGGCTTAAAACTTTACTAAAATTCACTTATACAACTTTCACTTTTCAAGTTTATTCATCTTAATCTAAATTATGTATTTTTACTTTCTTGCACTTTGCTTTACAAACATTTATCTATCTTGCAAGATAAGTCACTAGTTCTATTTGGGTAATTTACTTTCAAGTTCATCCTTGTTTCATAAGTTGTGCAAAATAGTTCTTATTAGCAAGTTACTTCCAAGTTTAAGTTAAGTTATTTTCTTTCATTGTGGATACTTCAAGTTCATTGGCATATTAGATTTATTTGTTCTTCGGGTTCTTGTAATTATCTAAGTGGTTATTCTTTTCAACATAAACTTTATTTATGTCATGTTTCCTGATCCGCGACCACACAGGAATCGCCGGGGGCGCTAGTAAAGAACAATACTACCACCACCGGAGAGTTATGGCATTTTGTATATAAATGGACCATTTCTGCGGCAAGGAAAAAGACCAAGTAGTGCCATATTTCACAGCCTCTTCATACCTTGTGCGCAAAACGTCAAGATTTGGAGAGACATATGGTGCTCAAGTGTCGTGGTGCTGCATAAATACATCTAGACCGAAATGGAATTTTGGACATCTCATCCTTAAGCACAACCTACCGATATGTCATAAAAAACAAGCAGAAGCTCAAACAAAAGGCAGGACAATTTGGGCCCGAGAACCTGAGCAAAAAAGCCGGAAGGCTGACCCCAACCACAAATAAGACGAGAACAAAGATGCGGCGGTCATCGGGACAACCGATCGGTACAGCGAAAGGACCACGGGAAGGACAAGAAGATGCAGGTAGATGCGACTTCCATAAGAACCAACAGCATAACTGGCGGCAATAAGCTCAAAGCTTAATCATTTGTGCGTGAGCCTCTAAATCGGTCTGAGGTTCGACTCACGAGTCGAACTATAAAGGGGAAGACGAATCATTGGCGTGGAACCGGTGCCGTTGCTACCTACCAAGCTCGACTGGTGAACGGAAGGAGCGAGGCCAGAGCACCTCTTCCATGCACATATGTGAGTAAAAGGCTGCATTGCACTTCATGATTGATAGCGGTAGCTAGAAGAATATCATCTCAGTAGAGTTTGTCAATCAGTTGGGATTGTCGATAACACGACACCCGCAACCATACGACATTGTGTGGCTTCGCTAGGGATGAGATTTTTGTGTTAGCCAACAGTGCCAATTGTCATGCTGCATCAAGCCCTTCAAAGATAATTATTGTGTGTGATGTTGCTCCTCGAAGTTTGTGATGTTCTTTTTGTACCAACCTTATTTATGGAAGCGTCATCCTGTATATGAGTCCAGGCCTCGAAGTGTTATTATTGCTGAGCAGAAAATTATGCTGCGGGATACCGGCGGTCCCACCTAGTGCTATTTCCTTGATCACGCTGAAAGCAATGCGGAAGGTCATCTCTCGTACCGGGAAGTTTGTCTTCTTCACGATTAGAAACTCGAGAATGAAGCGAAGATCGACCACATCCGAAGTCTTTCGTAGGACCTCTCCACCGCAATGAGGAAAGTAGATAAAGATGCGGTGGAAGAATGCTGAATATCTTCTCCCTCACCTACTCGGGGTAACTCTAACCTTCGGTCGGCACCCCATCAATCGACTGGCCTTTCCGCCCAATGGGTCGATCTATCGCCGCTCTCTATTAGAGAATGAGGGAATCAAGCAACAGATCCAAGAAGCTGCTCCACGGGGGCACATGCGTCAATCATCTGGGGCTGACCGTGCTACGAGGAAGAAAGATGGAACCTGAATACGCGTGATTAGAGATCGAGAATAATATCCTGTCGAGCCGGTGCGATTCCCCGAATCGGCGACCTCCTTAATCAACTCAAGGGGCCAAATGCTTTAGTAAGATTGATATGAATCTTGGCTACCACCAGGTCCCGATAGAACAAGCGGATGTATGGAAGACCGCCTTCAAAAATTCCTTCCTTTGAATGGTTGGTCATTCCCATTGGTTTGACAAATGCTCTAGCCACTTTCATGGGAATGATGTACGATATCTTGCGACCATCCATCAATACTTTTAGCGAGTGAATTGTATCACGGATGACTTTCTCGTTTACAACAAGACTTGGGTGAAACAATTACATCATATTCAACATGACCTTCACACTCTACAACAACACAAACTATATGAAAACTTGGAAACATGTTCCTTCGGCATGGGCGAGGTCCATTACCTGGGCTACATCGTTGAACAACATTTGTTCATGTGGATCTAACCAAGATCCAAGTCATCAGGTATTTGTATTATACACTCGCGACCGGTGCTTCTTGGGCCTTACCAATTTCTACATGAAGTTAGGTGTTGGAATTCTCCCATATTACATGGGCCCTCGGCCAAATAACCAGTGGTGGTGGTAAGGTAAAATTTGCGTGGGGTTGGTCCCAGCAACAAGCGTTCGATGATCTGAAACAACAGCGTACTTTCGGCCAATTACTTTCACTACCGGACCTGCGGCTGACCCTTTGAGATTGAGCGGATGCTTACGGACTATCTTGTGGCGTCGTTCTCCCTACGGCATGGCATCCATGGCCTATCATGATGAACACTATGGATGTTGTCATTAAAGTACCCTGCCGACAAAGTAATACTCCATTATACCGAAACTGCCGCCGGTGGAACGTACATTCTTGGGAAGAGGCGATCATCCTGATCACGAAGCCATTGCGGTTCATGCGGACACAAGGAAAATTGCAGAATTGCAGCCATCAAAAGTGGTCCACATACTGCCAACAATTCCACCTCAACATCAGAGGTATAAAGCGAAGCACCAACCGTGGTTGATTGCCTATTGACGCCAGTCGCGGCACTCTACGATACTAAATTCTTGCGGCCATGAGAAATCCGGATGGCCCCAACTCTATAAGAACGGAGACCAGGACCACCAACACCTACCAAATGTTGGGTGCAATAGCGGTTATCGATAATTTCCATCTTCGGGATGGGTTATTATGTCATCTAGGCCATATCGTGTTTCCCATCAAACAATGGCCGTCTGGGAAGCCCACTGATGGGGTGGCGGGACACTTGACGTCCCGAAAAGAGCGATGCGCGATGCTCTGAAACATTTCTCTTGGTGAAACTCCGACAAGATGTCGACAAGTATATTAGGTCTTACGTGGAAGCAGGGTGACGGGTTAAGTGGAATGGGACATCAATGGACCTCCCGTCCACCAAGCGGCGAAATGACGTATTTTTATGGTTGTTGATTGCTTTTCTAAGATGGCGGTGTGGTTGCACGCAAAGGAAGAGCATCCGCAGTGAGCCAACGCCAGCTCTTATTTGAAGCAATGCAGGTACATTTTGGAATCCCACAAACCATTATCTCGGTCAGGACAATGATTTCTTAGCACATTTGGTCGAACCTGTTATCCCCGATATCTGGGGATAGCAGGAGATCATGTCTAAAGGCCCACATGGTCCTAGACATGTAGATGCAGAGAGCGAGTTGACTTGAGCATGGCCACGGAGACCCATCTTTCTTCTTCGGCCAGACTTGTCACAATGCGTGATAGCGACATTTTTCAATGATTAAGCAAATACTAACAATGTAACCATAAAAGTAAGCAATTCTACCTACAACCATTCAATAAAGAAGTTTTGCATGCAAAATATACTTACAAACCAATGAAGAGCCAAATCAAACCCTAGTTGTAACACCTTCCTGTTATCCCCGATATCTAGGGATAACTAGGAGATCATGTCTCGAGGCCCACATGGTCCTAGACATGGAGTACCGAGAGCGAGATTTGCTTGAGCATGGCCCTGGAGGGCCCATCTTTCTTCTTCTCAGCCAGACTTGTCCTGTCAGCAATAGCAGCTTCCATCACTACCGGCCTGGTCTTGCATCGGAGAGGACTCTTGCTCCATGAGGTAATTGGTCCGAGGTAACATGGTATGTGTCATATTTGATCGTTATAACCTTCTTATATATACATTAGGTTCCTTTCATTTCGGATGACTGCTTGGATCTTACACTAATCCACTTGACCATTGTTGGGGTCATTGATGGGGTAACTTAGCAAGCTGGTATTCATGGGTTTTGGTTAGCCACCAAAAGGGGTTTGCAGAGCCATCGTCCGCTCCCACCAGCTTATCACTTTTACATCTTATACCCCGCTCATCCATCCCCTTCCCCTAGTCTGGCCATTAGGATGACCTCTCAAGGTACATTTTGTCTTGTGGGAAGAAGGGGCTAAAGGCCCAGGGGATAAAAGCAGCTGGTAAAAGATAAAAGCCATAGGAAATAAAACCTAGAGATGCTTCGCCCAGGGGATCCCCGAGAAGGCAATAAATGGCCTCTCGATAAGAAACTAAGGGACCCTAAGAAAAGTGATAAAATAAATAAATGCAAGACCTAACCAAGAG
>SNQJ01S0081382.1:0-13609 GCA_010110895.2 Picea sitchensis
ATAGTGCGCAGCTACCTTTGAAACAAAAGACTTCCCTGGGTTGATAATTTATGTTTCACTTGGTTGTTTGAAATTAATTAAGCAATTATAGTGACCAACAAGAGTAATGGTGGTATACAACTTCCTATCATACAACAAACAAAATGACACCATATGAGATAGTGTATGGCCAACAACCACCTACAATAAATTCATATCTTCCGGGCACATCAAAGTTCCAATATATTGATAAGTTTTTGCAAGGTAGAGAAACTACCCTTGTGGATTTGAAGGATAACCTCCATATGGCCCAAAATCCTATGAAGCAAAAGGATGATCAACAATGTTTCGAATGGGTTTTCCAAGAAGGTGATCAAGTGTTTCTTTGAATCCAACCTTACAATAAAACCTCCCTCAAAGTCCATTTCCACCACAATTTGGCACCCAAATTTTATGGCCCTTATCAAATTATCAAATGTATTGGTCCAATTACCTACACAGTATCACTTCTAGTTGCCTCCAAGATACATCTGGTGTTCCATGTTTCCTGTTTGAAGAAAGTGGTGGGTTAGAATTGTAGGGTTAAAACCATCCTTCCTGAATTATAAGAATAAGGATCCATTTGGCTGCAACTAGAATACATCCTCAATGTGTGCGAGCTTCACTTGCATCGTTGAACTATCAAAGAATTATTGATCAAGTGGAATAGCACGTATCCAGAGGATGCAACTTGGGAACTAGCAACCATATTGAAATAGTTTCCTGTAATGTCCCCTGACCACCCTTGACCGAGGACACACCACTGAATTCAAAAAACAAACTGTTCTGAAAATTGGTTGTAACACACCGAGCCCCCCAGGCTAGTCATGCTACTTGAAACTATCATGCTCTGATATACATATATATATCTAATGCAATTTTAAACATACATTAAAATTATGTTCATACACATATTCATGTGGAAGAGACAATAACAAATACAATTTTAACATATGATTTACATTCTTCTATCACATATCATAATGCAAAAATAATAGTAAAATCATACATGCAGTATTCACAAGAAAACCCCATAAACATAAAAACATATATAAATACACAACATGTAACCAAACATGGAAATGGTACTTATCTTTTAATTGAAGTACACAAATTGGGTATAGACCATCCATGAACTTCCCAAACATAGACCACACTGCTCATTACTCCTAGCAGTGGGTCACCCCCGAGATGGGACTAAAATCCACTTGGGCAAAGAGATTCCTAGGATAAGCAGAGACAACAAAAAACTGCACAGTCAACAAGAAGGACTTCCTCCAAGGATCCAACTTACACACATAGCTCACAGCCTCTCATTCCCCACATGCCTATCACAGCCCATGAAGTATACACCTTCATTGTCCAACACTCCATTGGTTGCTCCACTTCCATTCTAGAGCTTCAACAATAGGTCGGATCAAGAATTCTCAAGGCGTTATAGTTTTTGTTGGGCTCCCTCCAGGAGAAATCACTTCCCCGACAACCTCTCTAACATGGAGAGAGTTTCTCATAGGCCTAAAAACCTGCTTCTTCGATTAAAACAAGCTCTCTCACCTGGAGAGAGTATCTCAAAGACCTGACAACCTGCTTCTTCCATCCAACTCCTAAGCCAATCCAGTAACATGTCTACAGTAGTAACAACTTAGTTATGGACACAGGTGAAGGTAGCAACAAAAAAAGGGTAAGGAAGGGTATGGGCTCAACAAAATACCAGAGCATGAAGTTATAGAGGTTAACGATGGTAGAGGGTTCAACATGGTAGAGGGTGTAACATTGGCAGAAAAATGTTGACTGTGTGCATGCTCTGTGCATGAGTGAATTGAGCCAAGATGCCCAAAACAAATGAATTCTCCACATATATTTTCATGTGTCCTAGATGATACATGGCTCTCTAGGATCTCGTCTCCCCTCCACTTGGGATTCATTCATCATCCCTTTCCCTTGTTAGTGTAGCTTAGTCCCCCATCCTCATTTATTGTGGTCGTTCTACATGTAGTGATGTATTATATTAATGATATGAAGTTTACATAAATGAAATATAGGCTCATTGACCTTTGCATCTAGGCTCACTGGCCTAATCATCTAAAAATCCTCCTATATTATTATAACTTGTCTTACCAGCCTATTAAACATGTTTACAATACACAATTACAACTGGGGATCAACATTGGGATATTGCAATCCCCTCCCCTTATTTATGCATTATCCTCAGTGCATTATATACCATGTATAATTCAAAATTCTTCAAACATATCTAATCTTTTTCTATTTGAAACTTTGTATTCACTTGGTGCTCTACTTTCAAGCACCTAGTATGGTATTCATACTACAACTGGAAGTCATTTTCTCTACTCCATAGAGCTTCTTCAGGAAATAATTCATTCCATTTTTTCCATTTGACACACCCTCCTTATGGAAGCTACCATGCCATAAGCATTCCCGAGTTACCTCATCCTTGTTTCAATCACCCTTCTAGGCTCAGGAATCCTTTCATTGCTACACAATCCATTAACAATCCATCTTTCCAAGGCTTTCACACACAAGGAGAGTGCCAACCCATTACCATAACCTCTCACCAAGGTTCTCCATTAAAGGGCTTCAGTGTCTCCAATAGTAGTTGTTCTTCCAACATTCCAACTTTGACCAATATTGTATCATCTGCATCACACACATACAACTATCATGAGAGAACATAAAATAATTCATTTAGAACTCAAACTTATTTCACAAGGAATTCAACTTTTCCCAAAATATGAAATTCTATTTCATAATTAATTTTTCATTGTTTGTGTAATAATAGGATGTAGTCTTCCTTCTCACTTTCATCAAGCACCTTGTTGAATACCATTTTTCTTGCAATGCTTATATCTTCCATTCAACCAACAAATTGTCAGTATTTCCTGTACATCATAATTTTGTTGCAATATGTACAAAAACCTTATAACATGATCTTAGAATTGTCTACACTAATCAATTCAATCACAACCACAAAAAAATTTATTAGATAAAACGAATTATCATTCTATGCATACGCATGTTCATAATTAATATCAGTAAGTTCATTACTTCTTTTTATGAACAAATTTTTTGATGTAGTCAATGCTCATGTGACTACTTGACTTGCAACTTTCCTATTGTAATGTCTAACAACTCCTGAAATATTCTCAATTCCATGAGTTAGAAACACTTCAACCATTAGTATAATTATTTCCATGCAGTAATATATATGCATACACTCACAAAACACATTCATCAAATGCATTTAATTATACAATTGTACCATGCCTAAGTGCAACTTTGCCACTTACTAGGCATGAGTGCAACTCTCAATGTGTATCTATTCAATTCACCTTTGCATTGATTTTCAGAATGATCTTTATCTAAGTCATGTATATCACCATCCATAAATTGGAAATATGGACAATGTCTTGACACCTTCTCCAAACACTTCCCATTGTCTTCTCGATTATTTGGATTCCTTCCTTTCCGACCTGAACACTACACCCACAATATAATTTTGGTGTGTGCATTAGTGTTAGAAAAAAGGTTCCATTCCAAGTATTTTTTAAAGATAGGAAGATTTTGGGTATTCATGTGGTATATAACCTTTCCATATCCATACCTTCCCATATCCAACCATGTCTTGGTCTCATACATGACTAGTTTTCCTGGCATCATTCCTATAACAATTTTTTATGTTTTATTTTGGTTATCACCCCATAACCAAAATAATATGACATGTTACTATGTGAGTGTGTGCATTCTAAAGCAAAAATATTTGATATCTATAATAGGCTTCTCTCCTTTACCAAAACTAGTGATATCTTATTCATGTTAATGCATTTAAATAATACCATATTCTCTGTTATAAAATTATATCTAGGGAAATTCTCACCTAAATCCCCCTTCGACAATTATGCAACATAATTTCCCAAGAAATACTTACTTTCATAGCTGCCATTAAATAAATTTGATGTTACCTGGTTAGTTGATGATAGTATAAGCTTCCATGCCTCTTTATCATACTTATAACCAACACTTTAGTTTTCTGTTGCTTTTTTACATATGCAACAACATTATCAACAACACTTGCAACATGCAAGCATTCTCTTTGTATGGTTTTCCCAACAAGCCATGCCATAACTGTCGCTATAGTAATTGCAACAACTTCTTTCTCCTTGTATCACTTTTCTTTGTTGAACCTAGAAGTCTTCAATTCTTCTTGGATTCTCAAATCTTCTTCTGCTCACACTGTAATCAACATGCATGATTATTTTTTACCTTAGCACTTTCTAGTGAAACCACTCTTGGATTCATTTTCTTTTCCAACTTAATAATAAGATGGTATTAACCTTCAACTTTTATTTATTTTTTGGATCTATATATCCCAACTCATACTTGGACAAATTACAATTCCAAAACATGTTTTTTTATAGACCTTGTATTTTTCAGCATCCATTTACTTTTCAACTCAACTACTTCAGCCCTTTCCTGAATCACTACCTTAGTACTTGAGGTTTCTTGTACCCTTCTCTTCTCTTTTCCCACTAGCCTTCAACTTTAATTGCATAGCCAATCTCTATCATACTGTAAGGATGCACATATGTCCCCTTTATTAGCTGCATATAATTATTTGACATTCATTTTTTAAACATTTATTCAGTTTCCCTGCTAAAATTTCTCTGATAGCTACAACTTTGGGAATTCCTTGAACTGTCCTCAGATTTCCTCCTTCATCCAGGGAAGTGAATTTCCTTGTTATGAAAGTCTAATACAACATGGTGTTGATCCAACTAATCCATACCAATAAATCATTCATATGAACCGAAAGGCAATATGTTCAAGTCTTCCTTGGTACTCAGCGCATTCATGTCCATTGAACATGACTTAACCAACTCAACAATGTTTCCTTTGGATCCTACAACCAACTGTACCAGCCAAGATTTCCCATGTTTTCTTCTTGGAAATAGAAATATTTCCACTACCTTGGGATCTATATAACTATGACCAACTACTGAATCAATTAAAATAGTAAATGCATGGTTATTGATCATACCTTGTACTTCAATCATGTGTTATTGAAACTCTAACTGCTTGTTTTCCAAGGCATCATAGATCCTAGGTACACTTCTTCCCATTTCCTCCAGTGTTTTTTCTTGTTGTACATTGTGGACAAATCTCACTTTGTCACTTCTGTGAGGACAATATCTATACATAAGATCTCGTTTACAACCCTAACATTGAATAGGTGGCTTTTTTCCCTTCTTCCTTTGTTCCATATTGAACTTCTTCTTGTCCTCCCAAGCCTTCTGGAAAGTAGGATTTCCTTTTTTCTGATCATATAAGCACTTATCTTGCCTTATGGTTTCCTCCAAGGTTTTAGAATCATCATACTGAATTTTATCACCGATGGAAGATGGCAGCCCACTTAGGTACCTCTGAATCTTCACCATGTCATCCTTGATGAAAGATACATACTTCAACAATTCCAAAAATCTCCTTTCATATTCCTCAATGATCATGTTGCCCAATTTGAGTTCAAAGAGCTCTTTCATATTTTTATCATAGTATGTTTTGGTCAGGTATTTCTTCTCAAAACACCTCTTGAATTCCTTCCAAGTCACATTTTTCTCTCTGAGGTGCTTCACTTGCACCAGATGATCCCACCACATGGATTCCTTTCCTTTAATATGGTAGATAGTGATCCTTCCTTCCACATGAGAAGAATAGTTATGCAGTTGGAAATACTTCCTCATGCATAGAATCCTTGTCTCAACATCTTGATCCTTCTTGTTCTCTTGATCAAAAGTAAGGTTTTATCGTATTCATTTTGCCTTTCAACTCATCCACCCGAGACCTCCTATTATTCCTGACAAGGAATTTACTTTAGTTGTTGTGTGATATTTTATGGGAATGATTTTGGGAGTGATGGTGATGTCTGCTACCAATCCTTTATCTTCCTTTCTTCTCAGGGGTCTCGTGACTTCCTCATTTGTTGTAGCCACTCTCCTTATCCAACTTATTTTCAATTATTTCCAAGATATGAATTAACTTCATGTTGAAGTCTTCTTTTTGTTCCTTGGACTTTACAAGCCTCTCATTATCATACTTGTGGATCTAGACAACTATCTCCAGTTTTCTAAGAAATTCACTATTTAGATCCAATTTATGCAGTTATCTCTTACTGTTCCAGACCTTTCCAAAGGTCATTTCCATGCGCAATTCTGAGTTTTGAGTAGGAAGTTATGGATACTTGAAAAAATTGTCCTTTTAGTGATACAATCCAATAGATGGATTCTTCCAAATACAAGTCGAATTGTCTATTGGATCCATGTTGGATCCCTCCTTCAGGTTTATAGGCCTTCCTCACTTCTTTAGGTGTAGTTCTGTACAATTAAAATCTCCATGGGATCCTTCTCTAATACCATTTTCCTGTTCTTAAAACAACATTTTCGATGCTATCCCCTTTCCTTTGGCCCCCAAATTCATGTGACCAGGGGCTGTGACCTAGTTCTTATCAAGAGCCTCAGGACTTTGGGGCTCTGTAGCTTCACATATTTCCCTTTTTTCACGTCACAAAAAACCTGACCATTGAACTGGAAAACTCACATAGAACGGTGGATCGACAATCCTCATGTTCTACTTAGATCTACAGTGGATAGGAGCTCCAGGACTCTGGGCTTCAACAGTTTTCGCAACTTTCAAATTTCAAATTCCCCAGAGCACCGAATTGGTGAACTTGCAAAGGACAGTGGATCTATGGTCCACATTCTATTCTTATATATATGGTGGATAGGATATTTGTGGTTCCAAGATTTGGTGGTTTCCAAAACACTTCACTACCAATCTACCGAAGTGTCGAGCCATAGGAGATCCCCTCTCGCACCTCCACATGTCATCTATGATCAATGGTCACGATTGACTATGGTCTTTAGTCCTGTGAAATTCCTTGAACATAACTTATTAAGCCTTTAATTCTCCAAACCATGAGATCTATTGCTGCGTGTCCCCTCCTAATGGACGACAAGGATTTACTCTACTCTTCAGAGCTTCTGGAATCTTCATACTTAACAATTCTTGACCAAGTTCCTCTGGATTTCTATGTCCTCGGACTGCACGATATGGCGCCATGTGGTAGAACACTAGAAGCGAACACGTGGCCCAATCTAAAGGGTGACATGTGTCAAGCTCCAAATGGAAAATCAATCTTTTAAAATAACATAACACACTGACACGTGGAACACATCATGTGTGTCGACATCACCCCCAGGTGACATCATCACCATGTCACTTCAAAAATTTGAGACTTTGGGACTCCAGGACCTTAGAGGTCTAGAATTTCTTCCAACAATTTTCCCCAAACGTCGAACTCTTGAACTACTTAACCTTATGGGGCCCACAAAGTACAACCGTCACCAATCGAAGTGGTGACATGTGGCCCCACCATCGAGTGACATGTGTTAGGTTCCAATCGGTCCTAAGGGCATGTCAAAGGTATGTAAATGAGTGACACATGGAAGATCTAGATAGGTCCATGTCACCCTAGGTGATGTCATCTTATCATGTCATACCCGAGGCTTCAGGACTTCAGGGGTTTCCTGCCTTCAACATTTTCTCCAAGCTGCGAAAATACCGAACTACCAAATTGCTCCACATCACCCCCGATGACATCATCATGTCACATTACTTCAACACATGAGACTTCAGTTATTTATCCATTGTGCAATCTCCAATGGATTTCCCTGAACATTGAACCACAAGATAAATCCAATGGATCTCTTCCTCCCGAATGATCTACAACTAAGAATCACTCTAGGACTTCGAAGGATTTAGATTCTTAACACCCTACAACCCAAACTACCAAACTCAGAAAATTCTTAATATTCGAACACATGTCCTTGAACATGATTGGTTCATATTAACTACATAGTTAGAAACTTCGAGGATTTTTCCTCCTGGAATCTCAACGAATTGTTCCTTCCAGAGTGTCGAACCTATGAACCGTTGTTCGATCTATGAATCGCATTCACTCAGTCATTGATATAATGTTTGGGATCACCTCTTCACCACTGTTCCCTTCCTCCCTCTTTTGGCTTGATCGAACGAATCCGATCTGTCTTCGGCCAAATCTAATGGTAAATCACTTCTCCCCTTGATCTACAATGTAGATCCACTATAGAACTTTGGAGATTCGATGATTTTATCTATTTTATGACAAGTAACTGCAAACTGCTGGAGTGACGAATTCTTGAAGGACTTTGTTTATTAACCACCATGCTCCTCTTCTGATATCTAATGGTTGTGAAGGGTCATCCTTCTCCCGAAGAGATCCCATGACCCCAACTTAAACGTGATGGCCCAATACCACGGTTGTGGTGGATTCTTGTCTCTGCATATTTTATTGAACCACTATACCTCGTTAGCTTCTATACTCAGCTAAGGTGTTCCCTTGGCCCTCAGGAATGCTCTAAAATCTGAATTCTGTCCCTCTCGACAACCATTCCCACTGAATTTTTTTTTCAATAACCACTTATACGAACCAATTCAGGATCAATGCTGAAAATTGAGCTCTGATACCATTTCTAACATCCCTCGACTGCCCTTGACCAGGGACATGCCACTGACTTCAAAAACCAAACTGTTATGAAAATTGGTTGTAACACACCCAACCACCTAGGATGGTCATGCTACTTGAAACTATCATGCTTTGATATACATATATATATATATCTATTGCAATTTTAACCAGACATAAACATTTTATTCATACACATATTCATGCGGAAGAAAAAATAACACATATAAATTTAACAGATGATTTACATTCTTCTATCACAAAACAT
The DNA here is from genome assembly GCA_010110895.2 of Picea sitchensis. Lineage (NCBI taxonomy): Eukaryota > Viridiplantae > Streptophyta > Pinopsida > Pinales > Pinaceae > Picea > Picea sitchensis. Next base: position 8,862 of record SNQJ01S0081382.1, read on the forward strand.
AATGCATAAATAATAGTAAAAGAATACATGCAGTATTCATAGGAAAAACACATAAACATAACAACATATATAAATACACAATATGTAACCAAACATGGAAATGGTACTTATCTTTTAATTGAAGTACACCATTTTCATGCAGACATTCCAAGAACCTCCTAGCCATAGACCACGATGCTCATCACTCTCAGCAGCGGGTCACCCCCTAGTTGGGACTAAACTCCACCTGGGAAAAGGGATTCCTAGGCTAGGAAGGGACAACAAAAAACTACATAGTCAATAGAAAGGACATCCTCCAAGGAGACAACTTACACACACAACTCACAACCTCTCATTCCTCACATTCTTGTCCCAACCTAGGAAGTATACACCTTCACTATCCAACAATCCATCGACTACTCCACTTCCCTTCAAGGGATTCAGGAACATACCATATCAGGGAGTCTCAGGGTGCTATAGTTGTTGTTGGGTTCCCTCTAGGAGAACTCACTTCCCCAACAACCTCTCTCACTTGGAGAGATTTTCTCACAGGCCAGATGACATACTTCTTCAATCACAACAAACTATCTCACCTGGAGAGAGTAGCTCACAGTAATGACAACCTGCTTCTTCCATCCAACTCCGAAGCCAATCTAGTAAGGTGTCTACAAAAGCAACAACTCAATTATGGACATAGGTGAAGGGATAAATAGAACTCGGGTAAGGCAGGGTACATGGTAGAGGGTTCAACAATGGTGGAAAAAGGTTGACTGCGTGCATGCTCTGTGTGTGATTGAATGGGGTTAGGATGCCAAAAAAGATGAATTCTCCACATATATTTGCATGTGTCTTGGATGACACATGACTCTCTAGGAGCTCACTTCCCCTCCACTTAGGAGTCATTCCTCTTCCCAAAAGGACTTAGGATAAAAGGTTATGTCCAAACTTTATCCTTTTAAAAATATATTATAATATTTCTTTGGAGATAATCCCTTAATCTTAACCCCCTTCCCTAGCCTCTTATCCCCTTCTCTTTCCCTTCCTAGTGGATCTTAGTCCCCAATCCTCATTTATTGTGGTTGGGCTACACACAGTGATGTATTATATTAATGATATGAGTGTTACATATACCAAAAATAGTCTCATTGGCCTTTGCATCTAGGCTCATTGGTATAATCATATCAAACACCTCCTAGCTTATAATAACATGGCTCACCTGCCTATCAAATAGGTTTACAATACACAATTACAACTAGGGATCGACCTTGGGATATTACATTTCCACATATTCATCCTTGAGGATAAGGATGCTTTTGTAGGGGAAGGTAATGTTAGGATCTGACACTAACCCATGTTTGTTGGTTATTAATTAGCATGATATATATTTTCCATGTAATAAAGGCCAAAATTAGTTAATAAGGCCTATCAAATGAATGTGAACAAGTCAATGTAAGAAGACCTAATACAAGCTTCGACTTCTAGAAGTATCTTCATGTAGAATGTACTTTAGAACATGGAATTAGTATAAATAAGAGTAGGAGGTATGAAAATTCTTTTCTTGAGAATGTATTGTAATATAGCTCTAATCTTCTAGAGGTTTATTGCTTGAAGAGGAAAGTGAACATTGTTTTCTTGAATAAAGGTATTATTTCTGGTATTGCTCTCTCAATATATTTTTGTTCACTTGATAATTGTTGAATATTCTAGTTTTTGCATAATATATTACATATGGTACCTTACACACTCTTTCCCTATCATAACATCTTCTTATGTATTTGATGATGGGTGGAGTGTCCAAGTGAAAAATATGCCAAAATGAAGACCCAACAATATTTGAGTGTGTAGATTTCCACAATTAGTCATAATGTATGAGATTTCTTGATAAAAAAGTCCTACATAATATTTATCCCAAAATATCATGCATTATGGTCACATATGTTTTCTAAGGATAAATATATGAATCTAATTATACAAACCTAATTCAAAGGGGAATAAAACCATAACTATAAATATACAATAATAGAAGTACTAAATATAAATATATTATAATAAGATTATAAATTATTAACTAAATATAAATAAACATTTATAACTAAGTTCTTTTTTTAACTAAATATAAATCACTTAAGTTATTAGACACTATTGGGAGTAGTCCTATGTTGAGGAAAGACCTATTTTTTTGAAAGGAAGACCTATTGGCAAATGTTTAACAGGTAGCATATCCTTCTCATTGATGGCAAGTACAACAGTGAAGATGGCATGAGTACGGGAAGTTTGTAACAGACAGGCAAACATAAGATAAGTTCAGGAAGATCATGCTTGTCATTGATAGAAAGTACAACAGTGAAGATGGAATGAGTACAGGAAGTTTGTAATAGACAGGCAAACAGAAGATAAGTTCAGGAAGATCGAATGATCGAAGGCAATACAACCAGGCAAACAGAAGATAAGTTCAGGTTGATCGAATGATCGAAGGCCCATAAAGCTTGAGAAACATTTATGATCGATCAAAGGCTCGTAAAGCTTGAGAAGCATTTCTGATCATTGGATCCATTCAAAATTCCTGAAAGAATGAGGGTCATCAGATCTAAATGTAGACAAGAAGAGATCATTGAAGAGGAGGACAAATCTTAGGCATTAGATCCAAGTGCAGGGTCCGACCATCATTGGATCAAGAAGAACCCGCACGTCCTTTAAGGTACAAGGAGAAGCGGGTGTAATCGCGATATGCAAAATTGCGACTTAATCTGAACCGTCAGATCAAGTGTTGATTAGGACCATTGATCCCACACCATTTTGGGGTATCAGGGATCACGACTTGGAGAGTCGAGATGCCTCATCTCTAGACTCACAAAATGCGAAATCGCAAAAGTGCCTTATGCATAAGGTTGTGGTCACAGCCCTTGGTCACGAGAAGGGAAGGAGTCAGTCTAGATAAGCTCCATTTCAGGGTTTCAGAGATTGTGTGTTGGAGATGTCAAAGAAACAATGAAACAAGAATGTTGATTTCACGATATGCAAAATCGCGATTAAATCACAACCGTTAAATCAAGATCAAATATGGACCGTTGATTCCATTCCATGTCGGAGTTTTGAGGATCGCGTGTTGGAGATGTCAAAGAAACAATGCAACAAGAATACCGATTTTGCAATATGCAAAATCGCGATTAAATCACAGTCGTTGAATCAAGATCCAATTTGGACCACTAATTCTAGTCCATGTCAGAGTTTCAGGGATCGAGAGTTGGATATGTCAAGTAATATCATCCACAGGAATCCTGATTTCACAATATGAAAAATCACGACTTAGTCACAAACATTGAATCAATATGTGATCCTGACCATCAATACACCAAAAGATGTGGACCGTTGATCTGATCTCCATCTCTGAGTCTCACCTATCGCGTATTGGAGTGACGAGAATCTCCATCTAAGGAACAGCGAGATGCGAATTCATGATGAGATCTGGACCGTTGATTCATTGAGATTGTGGACCGTCGATTAGGGTCGCTGAAGATCATAAGTTCGCAGTGCCTTTTAGCGCAGCCTGTGGTCACCACGTGTCATCACGTGGAGGAAGGACCTAGTCCAGATAAGCTCCACCTCATAATTCCAGGGATCGTGTCTGGGAATGCCGAGACACTAGATCATACAAATGATGAAATACCGAAAAGGTGAATTGTTGGTGTAACCGGAGGTCACTGCCTGTGGTCATACAGAGGAAGGAGCTAGCAGAGAAAAGCTCTGTATCGAAGCTTCAAAGATCACGACATGAAGTGTCAAGACACTTGGGCATAGGAATGCTAAAATGTCGAAACCCAATTTAAAGGCAAGATTAAGAAAGTTCATCCAACAGCGCAGATAAAACTGAAAGAGATCGGAGGGCTAATGTAGCTCCTCACAGTGTAACTGCTAGAAACCATTGATGGTTTATGCTAGAAGATTCGAAGAGACTCTGTGTGATCGCCAGAGGAGATGAAGAGTCTCCAAGCTTCATCCAGTGAATAAATACAACTCTTAGAGGGATTGACAGGTGGATGAGCATTGAAGTTTGTAGCTAAAAATAGAAAGGATAAGCTCGTCGAAGACAGAGAAGACGAAGAGCATAAACTGCCAGAGAAGCTGAGAAATCTAGACAGAACACCCAATGATGTTGAACACGTGGGAAAAACTGCCGAAGAAGTTGAAGAGTCACGATGATGATGAGGCAGATCACTCGAGATGTGGAGGAATTTGGTGTGGAGTGAGCATGCAGAGGCATTACGAATATTGCATGCACAAATACCACAAAGACTATAAGAGTGCTAAAAAAGAAGAGATCGGGTTTGTCGCTGTGGAGGAGAATTCAGGGGTGTGCAAGGAGGTAGAGCGTAGGAGAAGAAATGCATACTTGAGGAATGGTGCATTAAATGGATATCGTGCATAGAGCATGAAAGACAGAAGAACATAAAGTGCAAAGGGTGTGCAGAAGACATTGATGCAGACAAGGCAGAGCAGTGTAACAGAACAACGACAAGGCTGTTAAGACATTGAATAACTTTATATCACTGTAATAAGTTTTAGTAACAAATAAATTATACTTCAGGGCGGAAGGGAGGTGCTAGGGAGGACTGGTGTCCTCAAAGGTTCAAGTGGGTGCTTGAACACAGGAAGTTGATGCTTCCTTCTAGTTGGTGCTAGAGAAACTAGGGAGTTGGTGCTTCCTTCTAGTTGGTGCTAGAGAAACTAGGGAGTTGGTGCTTCCTTCTAGTTGGTGCTAGAGAAACCAG
>SNQJ01S0081382.1:21696-35452 GCA_010110895.2 Picea sitchensis
AACCAGGGGGTTGGTGCTTCCTTCTAGTGGGTGCTAGAGAAAACAAAGAGTCGGTTCTCTCAGCAAGTTGCAGCTTGCAAAAACAGAGGTTGTAGCCTCACAATGAGTTGGTGCTCATATGTATGATACTGTAAAGAATGTAGATAATACTTATCATATAAGGAAAAGGAGGTTTTTACCTTGTATGGGTTTCCTCAGGAATTATCTGTCTCTATCTTTCTCATATATGTGATTGATGCTGAATGTGCCCTTGTTTATTTCTCGGCATTATTTTGATCATCATTGAGTGCCTTGTAAAGATTTTAAAAGAAGCATAATTGTTTAAGCACGGTAACAACTTATTCACCCCCACCTCTCGGTTGTCCAACAAGACCTAATTTTGAAGCACGGACAATAAGTGGCATGAAAGCAACATGCGAAAAAAGAAGGAAAAGTAGCACTCAAGAAGAAAATCCACGCGGCAAGGAGGAGAGCAAGCCTAACCATGATAGGTTTAGGGTTTTTGATAAGGATTGCAACAACTATAAACCTGAAAAATAGTATAAATAAGAACCTAGGAGGTCTAGGTTAGTGGTTGGTTAAGTGGCTAAAGGTTGTTAAGAATTGTTGTTGAAAGTTGTGGAGGTGTAGAAGTGTCGAATAAGCTAGATTTTTAGGGTTAGGTCATAGGCTAAGCGATCTGGTCTGATCTAGTCTTCCTAACATAGGTTCCTTAACCTTATCATGATTGTATGATTGAATATGTAATGCACGCAGTGCCAGATTTTCCAGCATATTAAATAAAAGAGAAGAGAGACAAATATTTGTGGATGTAGCCCTAGGAGGGGGTGAACCATGGTAAAACTTGTGTTATGTGTGATGTTTCTTGAATTTTTAATTTCTACCAATGATTAGCTCATGAATGAATGATTAACTATATTTATTGGCATGCATGCATAAGTCTAAGGATGAATGAATCTTAGACACACTTGAGTCAATAAAAATTTTAATGGATAGAGAAATATAGAATACACTCCTAGGTCCCCACTCATTCCTAGATTGCAAGAACTTGGGTATTGCAGTCACCCATACAACTGTCTCGGGTGAGACCGCCCCATGCACCTTGTGTGTAGTGTTGGACTCTGGTTTATTAAGAGGATCGATAGTTTTAGAGGGTTTTGTTGGAAACTTGTTGATATCTGAACCTAGGTGAACCCAAGAAGAAGTAAGAAGTGGAATATAAAATCCAACAAATGGTTTCATTGCCGGTTGGAATTGCATGGGATTGAGTGGATGTGATCTGTGGAAGAAATGTGCAAAGAATGACAATATATAAGGGAATGTTCAGGCCATTTAATCCAACAAAGGTAGATATCTAAAGATGGTTGAAAATGAAGGAACTCGAGTTTGTGGAGAAGGAAAACAAAAACCCTAAGCTAACACCGCAAAAATATCTCGACAAATACATGTTTAGTGACTTGCATGAGGTATTTTTATATGATTTCCCACTTTTTTTGTAGGAGTGTCTACTGAGGTTAAAATACAACCACCCTACAGATCGAATTAGACAACTGAAGAGGAATCCTATGGAGATCACGTAGTTACAACAAGTTGATAACAAATTTACGCGTGCAATAGATTTCTGGTTAGATAATATTGTTGTAGGGTTTATCACCAGATTCGTAGTAGATACAATGAAGTATTACACCACAACAGAGAAGGATTTTATAAAGGGACCCAGAGGTAGGTACATCATATCTATGTATGGTTCAATCAAGATTTTATTTTATCACAACGATGTGATTACCATGGAATGAGGAAGCTAAACTTCCCTGCGTGCAATGAGGAGGGGGGGAAGCACTGACATGAGGATGAGAAATGGAGGAAGAGATGCATAAGGGAAAGAATAAGTAGGCCATGGATCTAATCATTATGGAGGAAGACCATATAGAGAAGATAATGGAAAAACATGGAAAGACGCACAGTGGAGTACCATACGAATATAAGATGAATAACAAGAAGAGAGCCATAGTTGATGCTTGGAAAGTGATGAAGAAGAGGTAGAGGATCTCTATGATGTGGAGCAGATTGAGGAAATCCTTTGCACAAAATATGAAAGGAAAGAAAGAGGTCCAAAGGAAGAAACATAAGGCATAACTCCAATCCATATCACCATCAGTGTGGAACCTACAATCCCATGTGCGATTAACACACCAAAAGTAATACCAACATCTAGTAAATTGAGTTTTAGTGGAAAAAGAACAACAAGACAAACATATAATCAAGGAAAAACAACTAGAGGAGCCATTCCAGGAAGTATCATTCAAATATATACATCATGTGGAGGTAGTTGTTCAACACAGTTTAAAATGGAAGGACATGATGCCACAACCAGGTTACCAGAATTTCGGGGAAAGGCATCCGAGGACCCTAAAAAACACTTATTCATATGTGAGAAGATATGGGAAGAAAAGAAGATCACATATGAGGATACAAAAATTGCACAGTTAGCTATCACACTAAGAGACCATGCATTGGACTGGTATATGGGCCCAGATGTAAACAGTCCACCAAGAGTAACAAAGACTATTGCGGATGTGAAAAAAATATTGATAAATGAGTTTCATAATCCCAACTCAGAATACCAGTACATGAATGAAATGATTGAAATCAGGAAGAAACCTAGTAATTATTTTTGGGAGATTGATTAGAGGTTTAAGTTCCTAAAAGGTAAGTTGAATTATGCAATGAATGATATGCAACATATGCATTTATTAATGAAATCACTATTACCACATTTGAAACACCCATTAACATGGTAGAAGTTCCAAACTTAGGAAAAGGCTTTGTAGGAAGCCTTAAAAATGGAAGAGAGCTAGTATTAGAAGATAGATCCAACAATCGAGGAGCTGAAGGAGGATTTGAAGAATATCACATTTCAACTTAACCAAAATAATGGTAAAGAGAAAAGGAAAGATGCTTGGTGTACCCTATGCAAGACAAAAGGACATCATAAGAATGAATGTCCAATGTTTGCGTAGTATATGTCGATAGGGGTGCCAAACCCATTGCCAATAGGAGCACCATGGTGCAAGATTTGTAAGACACATGGGCATGATCCATATCATTGTCTAATGATGCAAAATTATAAGACAGTACCCAAAAATTCATATTGCAATTTTTTCAAGTCAGTGGGTCATGATGATAAGGACTGTAGGATGATGGCGCTAATGAGAGAAAGAACTTCAGATACTTATACGGTGCAAGCAGAAATGATGAAAGGAAAAATTGCACCTTAGTTAAACCAGGTACCACGACCATACAATAATGCAGAACGATAATACAATAATGCAGAACGATAATACAACAATGCACAGCCGCAATATAATAATGCGCTACCACAATGTAATCCCATGCAGTATAACTAGGTACCTTAGTACAAACACCACAAAGATATTGAGTTGGATATAGATGTGGAGGATGAGGCAGAGGAGGTTTTGGTCAAGGTAGAGGAATAATAGTGTGCCACAAATTCCAACAGCTAGGACCTTATGCAAGTGAATTCCCACTCCCACCAACGACATGTATGTCCTACCGCACAATAGATCATGACACAAAAGACTGTCTGACACTCTTGGGGAAGATCTATGGAAAAATGAACTAGAACAACTAGAATGTCTAGTGGATCTCTGTAGAATTCGGGGATGATGGGAGAAACATCAATATAATCACTCGAGGAGGAGACAAAACAATAATTTATATAGTAAAAGAAGATCCAACACAACACCAATGGATTAAGAAGAATACTTAACCACATAAGAAGTTTGACGCGTGGAAGGAAAAGTAAACATTTAAGGAAGCCATAAAAGAGTGTCTCAAGAATAATGTTTTGTCTACATCAATCATGCAACAACTTGAAAATCCACCAATATATGGGATGTCATTCTCAATGGACCATACCAATAAAGGACAAGCTTTAGAGCAAGTAAGTACCATAAAGACTTTTCTGCAATCCTTTGTTAAGCTGTTGAATGACCATTATCTATTAAGGTTTTACTAAATATGCTAGAAAGATGTAACACATAGGTGGAAGGGAAGTTATAACAAAAAAAAATCAATCATCTCCATATAAGGAGAGGGACAAGTAGAGAATTCAGACTAAATGCTAATATTGGGGAATTCAATATGGGAGATATCATATTGGACTTACGATTTGAAGTAAATGTCTTGCCCAAGAAGACATGGTATTTCATGGGATAACCGACACTAGGATATTCACATGTCCAATTGAAATTAGAAAATAGACACAGATTGTTACCATTTGGAAGGATTAAAGGTGTGACATTAGATTTGGATGGATTACGCACTATGGAATATTTTGAAGTAATAGAGATAGTAGATGGCACCACACCTTACCCAACATTGATTGGATTGGATTGGGAATTTGATAACGAAGCTATAATCAAGTTTAAGAAAAGAAAATGACTTTTGAATCATGAGAATATGGATTCATTGCACCATTGGACCCTTTAGTAGGAGAAAGGTTTGTAGATCCCAGTTGTTTGGATCTAGAGGAAATAAACCAAATGCACAGAACCATTGCGCGAGAAGAGGATTATGTTAACCCAAATGAAGATGGGGTACTAATCTGAAGAAGAATTAAATCATATTCTTTTGACTCAGACATGGGTTTGGAGAATTGGCAACAAGGATTACATGAAGTTTCAACAAGGAGGTGCACAAGAATATACTGCGCAATAAGATGGGTTGGTACAAAGATAAGAGAACATCCTAGTTTTCATGGGTTAAATGACTTAGAGGAATTATTGACAAAATGTGAAGATGAAGTATTAGAAAATAATAGGCTCTTATCCTTAGATATTTCACTCAAGGAAACACCTGCAAGATGGTGGGGTGCACACAAATAAACAATTCAGGACTAGTATTAGTGTAAAATACTATTGCGCATTAGTTTTGGCGCATAGCAGGGGAGAAATAAAATGCAGAGGTATGATGGATAGGGAACACTAGTGGAACACTTGGAGAAGTGCAAGTCATAATGTAGGATGAAACCACCAGAGGAATGGACTCATCACTTTATCCATACATTGAAAGGAATCCCAGGGAATTGATATATAGACCAGGAGATGCGTAGAGGTACTATAGAATGGACATGCTTACAAAAGAATTTTGTAGTAACCTTTTCATTTGAACATGAGAACCCAAAAATTGATTTATTATTGAAGTTGATACAATGAATGATATTTATTAATGAACCAGAAGTTGAAATCGTGACAAAATATCAACAACAGAACAAATAGACAGTCAAAGAGTTACTCTCATGCTATCATGTTGAAGAGTAAGTATCAGATGAAGATGATTCACACAACATTCATATTACAGAGATTGAAAGAGAAAGAGAGGTGGAAGATCCCTATATGGAGTCAGAAGTATTTGATGCACCAATCAAAGTTAATAAAGTCAATATTGGGACGAATGAAAAACCTAAAATGACAAGTATTGGAGACTATTGGGATGAGAAAACAATAGAAAGAATAACAGAGTTACTGCGCACATACAATGACCTGTTTCTAACAAACTTTACAGATATGAAAGGCATATAAGGGGAGCTATGTGAGATGAAGATAACCCTCAAATTTGAGGCTAGACCTGTCAGGAAAATACCCTACATACTGAATCCAGTATATAAGAAGAAAGTGAAAGAAGAAATTGATAGAATGTTGGAAGCTGGTATCATAGAACTAGTAGAGGAATCCGAATGGATCAGTCCTATGATAGTGCAAGAAAAGAAACAAGGGGGGATAATGATTTTTGTAGATCTAAGGAAAATTAATGATGCTTTCTTACATGACCCTTTCCCTACGCCTTTTACAGATGAGGTCTTAGAGAATGTGGGAGGATAGGAATCCTATTCATTTACGGATGGATTCTCAAGTTACCATCAGATCAAAATAGCTCCAGAAGACAAGTATAAGACTACTTTTTCTACAGAATGGGGATCCTATCAATAAATAGTCATGTCGGTTGGGATGAATAATGCACCAACCATATTTTGAATAGTATTCATAGCTTCTTTTATGGAATTCATACATCAATTTCTAGAAGTATATTTGGATGAATGGATTGTATATAGTCTATTAAAGGATCATGTAGAAGTGCTAATACTAATCTTGGAAAGATGCAAACAATGTCAGATGTAATTAAACATCAAGAAATTCATTTTTGGTACACCTTTTGGAATATTGATGGGACATATAGTGTTTAAACAAGGTTTACTAGTATACCCTACCAAGATTGCAGTCATTGTGAATTTACCACCACCAAAGTCAGTGCTCCAGTTAGGAGAAACACTGGGACATACAGGTTATTAGAGGAAATTCATAAAGGGGTATGCACAGATTTATACACCAATGGAAAAACTGTTGAAGAAGGACACCATATTTCAGTGGAATGAGGACTGTCAACAAGGATTGGACACTGTAAAACAAAATATGGTAACATCACCTATACTAGTATTTCGAGATTGGGAAAAGAAATTTCATGTGCATGTAGATGCATCAACCATAACATTCAGAGAAATTCTAGTGCAACCAATAGTAGGGGACTTAGACCATCCTATATCCTTTTCAAGCATAAAGTTTTTAGAATTAGAGAAGAATTACAACACCAAAGAAAGAGAAGGCCTAGCCATGGTATATGCACTTTAGAAGTTCAAGAACTATTTATTGGGTAAACACTTTAAAATGTTCACAAACCATTATTCCCTCAAATATCTAATCAACAAGCCAGTGTTTGGGGGGAGGATATGTAGATGGCTATTATTGTTCCAAGAATTTGATTTCAAAGTGATAATAAAACTAGGGAAGCTAAATGCAAGATCTTATGACCTGTCGAGGGTAACTAATGGAGAAGAACCTACTAAATTGGAAGACAACTTCCCTGATGCACAACTATTTTTAGTACAAGTAGTTGATGAATACTTCACCGATATTATTGAATACTTAAGTGTAGGGGTTGCACCATAGGATTTTATCACTGTGAAAAAGAAAAATATGGTATTCAAAGTTGCAGATTATCAACTTATTGCAAGACCTTTATACAAAATAGGTGCAAATAGAATTTTGAGAAGGTGTGTATTGGAACATGAAAGGCCCAATATTTTAGTAGAATATCCTTAAGGTATAGATGGAGGAAACTATGAATGAAAAGCTACCATGCATAAGGTATTTCATGTAGGATTATGGTGGCCAACAGTCCATAAAGATGCCAAGGAATATTTCCAGATATGTGATGTCTGTCAGAGGGTTGGAAAACCCAATAGAAGGGATGAGATGCCTCTAAGATCACAAGTGACTCTACAGGTATTTGACAAATGGGAAATAGACTTTGTTGGACCTATTAATCCACCAAAAAAAATGTCAGGATCTAGATACATCATTACTGCAATTGAATACTTAACAAGATTGGAAGAAGCAACACCAGTCAAAGACTTTAGGGAAAAAACAACATCACACTTCTTGTTTGAGCAAGTGATCACTAGGTTTGGATGTACCAAGATTTTTATGAGTGACCAAGGAACTAATTTTATCAATGATACCATTAGGGCTATGACTGAGGAATTTGAAGTCCATCACCAGAAGAGTACACGATATCATCCTTAGGAAAATGGAGCAATAGAAGCCCTCAATACGATTTTGGAAAATGCTTTGACTAAGATATGCAATGTCAATAGGGATAATTGGGATTTGAAAATACTAGTAGTCTCATGGTCATACATTACCACATGAAATAATTTGACAGGACACACACCATTTATATTGGTGTATGGGCATAAAGTAGTGGTTCCATTAGAATTTATGGTACTCAGTCTATGCGTAGCAACAATTACCAACATGACAGAAACAGGTGAAGTACATGAAAGGTTAAGTCAACTAATGGAAATGGAAGAGGATATTATTCTCATATGATTTCACTAGGAAGTATAGAAAGCAAGAGACAAATCCTGACATGACAAACATATTAAAAAGAAGATTTTTAAGGAGGGAGACCTAGTCTTTCTCTATGACAACAAAATTTTCCAACACCCTGGTAAGTTTAGAATTCCTTGGATAGGGCCATATGAAGTAAATATTGTCACAGATGGGGGATCTGTACAACTAAAGGACTTGGGAGGAAAAAAATTGAAAGGAATGATGAACGGTAGTTGCCTAAAACTGTATAGGGACAGTCGACCTACTAACCCTAAAAAGTTATAGCATAGTAAGAAAGGTATGTATATAGTGTACTATAGTAGATATTAGGAAAGAAAACTGATTAAAAGGAAGACACAATTAGAAAAAGGAGAAAAAGGGGAAAAAAAGTAGAAAAGAAAGAAAATACAAAACATGTGGAAATATTGTGCGCAAAAGATAGTGGAATTAGTGTGACCAAAAGGAAAAAGTGACCGCACGTATCATATGGTTGACATGAAGAAAAAAACACGCACTAAGGGAAAGTCATAGAAGAAATGTACAAAGCATCAAAAAATTGAAATGCACCAGAAAAGGGGCCAATGGTTGAAAAAGAAAAAACTGGCCATTAGGGTAAAAAGGCATGAATTGGGCATTTATGAAACTGAATGAAGCATACTAGAAAATCTTCAACACATGAATAAAAACTAAAGAAAATTCTCCTAGAAGATTCAAGGAACTTATGAAGCTCTATATAAAGTGAAAATGCAGGCCAAGCAAGACTTATTGTGCATTTTCAAACCCACGAAGCTAAGGAGCATGAAGACGAAAGGCAAAGAGTCGAGGTTGGAGATCATAGAATCAAAATCTCAATCAGGGAAGCAATAATTACCCATGATGGAACCCCAAAGGTCGGCACACCAAGACAAATAGCACGCAAAATACATAGTACTCTCAGGTTGTCGTAGGAAACCACAAAGGTAGAGCAAGAATTTACACAGAGAGAGGAAATCGTCGATGTCGATGCAATTCCATCACCGTATATCGAACCAATGAGTGACAAATTGGTAGAGAAATAAGAGAAGGCCCCAAATATGGCCAATATGGAAATTGAATCATAATAAAATGCATAGGGTAACAAACCTTTAACCACAGGAAACCCACCGCAACCTTCCTGGGCTGAAGCAGTCCACAAAACGAATGGTGGGGACAATGAAAGGACATAGTCTAACGGGCCAAGAAAACAAACGGTGGTAGTGTCCATGTATTAGGAGGAAGTAAATATCAAATATATCACAAGGAAACCATATTTGGGCAGGGAAGATAGAGAATGAGAGGATGTGACCTCTAGTGTGTCGGTAAAGAGAAAGGGGGAACAAACCATCATGTGGTCCCCATGCAAGCAACCTCATGCCATGATTGTTTTACTGCATATTCCAGAGGGGGTACAGGCCACACCTACTCTATTGGGTTGCATAGAAAGGTGAAGATATGGAAACCATGATGTGTCCAATACGAACAAATTCCTAGAATTTGTGCAACAGGTGTATATGGAGAGCCTGGGCACAGGGCCATTTGGGGATCCATTACTATAGCAAAAGCAATGGGAGACAGACCTGGAAAAAATAGGGATATTGAACTTGTTAGAGATTCCCCACTTCAGCAGGGGGAAAGAGGTGAACAACTATTCCAAGCAGTTGTTGCGGGTCCTCCATGGAGTATTTTTGTGGTTAGAAGAACCAATATCCATATACTTAGAGATAATTTTATTCATCACAGGCCTGTCATCAAATGGAAAGAAGCTCAAGCAGTGTCTAGATGAAAAAGACAAGGAAAAGGCTCTTGTAGAAGAGATGAAGAAAACATATGGGAATGAAAGAGGCTCTCGTGGAATAATTATAAAATAGATCAGTGATGCAACCACTAGTATGGCCACAAAATTAATGGCATGCAAACTACTTCACAAATTCCATAAGGAGGAGGTCCCTATAAGGGTTGTCGCAGTAACAACATAGTGTGTAAACGAAACCATTCTCAGTTGGGCCCCATATTTACTGAACTTGTTCCTAGACAATTGCAAGGACGCGTAGGAAATGGGAACATAGTTCCCTTACTTCTGTTTAATGATTTTGATAGCACTGATTGGATAGAAAGGGCTTCCCTACTTATATTTAGGTGATAGGGTAGGATGTTTTTGTGTAACACGATACACATCGATGGGAAGAACTTCATATGCCAAGAAAAGAAGTGGCAATTCCAACACCTTTTCTTGGTATCTCAGTGACATACAAGAAAACATAGCCAACACTTAGAGGATCACTCCGGAAGTGGTCACGCAATATTAAGGGATAACCAACTTTAGTGCTACATGACACAACATGTGGGTCCAAGTGTGTAGTGATCTAGAGAAATAATGGATTCAAATTTGACTCTGCATTAATGCAGAGGAAGTTTAAATGACAATGAGAGACCGACAGGATGATTGGAAGATGCCATTCATTACCAAGGACATGCCAAAGCGAAAAGAGGTAGAAGTAGGGTAATCCAAGACATCTGGAGGGGGAAGCGCAACAAATAAGAAACTAAAACAACAAGGGAATTTAGGTCAAAAGAAAGCAACAAAGAAGAAGGGCAACACTCCAAAGAAGGACTCGTAGACAGGAAAGAAGGAAAATTCCCCATCAGAGGAAGAACAAGGAAGGGGGGACACAATGACGCATGATACCTAATAAGAATCTACTCCAAATGATATAACGCCACCAAAACGACCAATAATACATACAAGGGGGAACGCAAGAAGGCCAAGGACCATAAACAAATCCAAGAATATACAATCACCAAGGCTGGTGTCGATCTCATCGCAGAGAGAGTAAAGGATCACATAGAGAAGGAGTTCGAAGAGGCCGAGAACTAGAGAGGAAGGATAAGAAATGAGTTGGATGATATTAAGAAGGTCTTGGAAAGGGTACAAGCAACATAAAGGCAATAAAGGGGAACATAGTAGATCCCCCGAGCAACAAATTCTGAGGACAGGAGCATGCAAAATGAAGAAGACACCATCCAAACTGTAGCGCAAGCAAGTCCAATCTTCTATATAATAATCGATATGTTGTAGGTTGACGAGGACATAGATCAGATGCCACTCAAATACTTGGCACAAGTACAATTGGTACTAGCTCAAATACCAACAAAGGCATTGTATAGACTGCATGTTAGTGTTGTGCAGGAAGTGTAATCGCTAGCTAGAACAAATGCAATAGAATTGCAAGCAGCCAAAAATGGAAAGGATGCACTAGAACTGGTTGTAGAGAAGGTAAATATGGACACACAAGAGGAGAAGAAGCACATAGATAACTTAGAAAATAAGATAAAATAATTCTTCACAAGAATTCCATACAACGCACAGGCAACCACGAGCAATGATGAAGAACAGATTCAAATCATTGCGCAAATGCTTGAAGAATTAAAAAGGGATATTGAGGTTCTCAAAGATAAATTAACACTGATGACCCCTCCTGAAGTCATAGCCGAAATAAAAAAATGGACAACTTTACAAGTGGAAATAATGGAGAATGAAGCGCAAAAGGTCACACAACATTTTGACAGGACCACACAACTATGGACGACGTTGGAGGAAGATGATAGGGTACAACAACTAGACCAAAAAGAGGAGGAAATCAACACTGCAATGTAGGAGCTGAAGTAGCAACAAAATTCCATGAGCATTACAGAGTGGTTGAAGGGCACATAGGAGATGATGACCCTGCTGATAAATTTGAAGACTATGTAGAATAACAAGCATGTTAGACAAGCTCAGTTGGAGCCCCTCCAAGAGAAAGAATCACAAATAATTGTGGCATTGTAGGAGGAGAATACAATAATGGATCAGAATCATGTCGAGATCTCAAAATCTATTGGAACAGGGGTAGAACCAGGGTTCAATGCTATAACAACATACCAACAAAACCCTAACTAATGACCCTCTGGGAAACACTTGTGAAGCACATGATGTCTCACCCGAGGTAGAGGTAGGGGTGGTTGCAGGACTCCAATGTCTACAATCTTAGCTGAGAAATAGATATGTGACTGTAACACCTTAACAGGGCACTTAGCAGTTATAGTTCATAAATATCTAGTCTTAGTTTACAATGCATTTAAACCCTAATTATAGAGCATTGCAGTATTTGACTAGATCTACTATATTCAAGCACTAAGCACATCCACATAGGGCAGATCTAGTATTCATCCATATTATTAGGCACATAGCATTAAGATATCTATCTACCATTCATCTGTATCTAAGCACTAAGAAAGTTAACCTATAAACACATCAATACATCACACAAAGAAGAGAAACACAACATGTACGTGGTTCACCGCCACCATGGGGCTACGCCCACCAACTCTTCTTCCTCTTTATTAGCTTCTTCAATTAGTTACATGCATAGATCCACAAAAACCCTACTTCGCAAAGGACAGGATGTTTGTGCACCTCGCTAGATCCTCCTTCCCCAGGCTAGGTTACAACACTAAGCCTCTTCTCAATCTCTTACACTCGCTTGCACTGAGCTCTGCAAGCCTCATACAGTATGCACAAAATCAATCTCTACTCAACACTTAGCACTTTCGATCACATAGATCAAACTACTTCCTACATCACTCAACCTTCTATTTATACTTTACAAAATAGGCCTAAGCATGGGTAAACCCATGGGCTGACATCCCCATACCCTTTACATAATCTCGAATCCCAAAAAGGGCCCTAAAAGGGGTCGAGATCCTGCGATCTCTGCTTCATCTTGTACTCTGCCTTCGATAACAAATCAAATTCCCAAAAGTAGGTCATACCTGACCAAGGATCCTCAAAACTTGGTCAAGGGACAAGAGGCCCCCAACACTCACCTATGACTCATCCAAAGTCACTATAATCTGGGTAGCTCAATTTCAAAACCCTTGAGCTTGGCTTGAGCTACTTCGACTTGTTGTTGTGCCACGACCTCCTGTTCAATGAACTCTTGTATGATTGCTTCGTTGAGAGGTCCCTCTAGGTGTTGTTCAGCTGTAGTGATGACTTGCTCCAGTTCTTATCCTCATCCTTCGATCTCTATGAACATTTGGTAAGCCTCATCCTGTACAGGTTGGAGCCTTTGAGTCACTTCCATGGCTTTTCTCTGAATGGTGTGGACCTATTGTTGGGAAGTGCATTGATCTTGGGATCGCTTCATCATTTAAACAACTGACAGGGGCTTCAACTACGCCTGTATTGTTTCTTCTTGATACTTCGCCTCTTGGAGTTGTGACTCCAATGTCTTTAGCTTTAGATTCTCAGTGAGTCACTCATACGTCTGGGCACTGCGATCACTCAATTGCTTACATTCCATGGTGAGGCCCTTGATTCTTTCAACTACGCTTTGGGAAATTTCTTCTCTTTGATCCCTTACATCCTACGGAGTGTCAGGAACTATGCATATCTCTAAGTTTTCTATTCATTGTTGTAGCTGCTGGATAGATTCTATGAGATGATCTACTTGATGCGTGACTCATTATTATTCTTGTGGTTCTAAGCCTTGTTGACGGGCGAAATTGACCGTCCGTCAACTGAGAGAGTGGAACCGGTCCGGTGTTTTCTAATAACCCAAGCCATTTGGAATGAACCACCCTGATGGGTTTAGCGGCTCCGTTAGCCGATCTAAGGTCCTAAGAAAACAAAAAGAAAAACTATTCTAAACTAACTAATCTAACTAAAACTAAATAAAACAAACTAAACTAATTAACAATAAATAAAACTAACTAATAAACTAATCTAA
>SNQJ01S0081383.1:0-35452 GCA_010110895.2 Picea sitchensis
TTGGAGATACTTCACACACACCTAGGATTTATTTTTCCTAAGGTTTTCCCTATGTTTATTATTCATTATCCATTCTCCTATAGTTTAGTGATAATATTCCTCTAGGAGGATATTCTCTTCAATTCACACTTCAGTTTGATCAGTTGAATGGAGTCTAGATGCCACATTGAGATTATCACCATGGAGCATTGGGATCATCACCATATAATGCACATTGTCCTTGGGATCATCACCACACTAGCGCATTACTCATGATTCCCTGATATTCTCCTCACTTCACTTTGTTTCAGTTAGTTAATTGAACACCGAGAGACTAGGTGGCAGTTCACTCTCGTAACTTCCTGAGAGACTAGACTAGGTAGAAGTTTACTCCCGTAACTGTTGGTGTGTGTCCAGATTACTCTAGACCACCACTATGGCTCATTGGCTTATCCTCTAGCGTGCATTAGTTGAGTTATACATAGTATATCATGTGTAAATTATCATTCATTCATTTGGTTAATGAGAATTCTTCCATTCTTTCTCTCCTGCTTCTGTTTTCAAATATTTACTCTACAAATTATGTATGTCATTTTCTAGATAGATCTATTCTATGAAGGTTCAACACATTTACATGGTATCAGAGCCGACAGACTACTAGGGAAAAGACACACCAGATTATTTTTGCAGGTACTGAAGATTGAAGACAGCGGAAAAATGGAATTTCCAAAAGAATTCATTCTTACAACGTACAATTTATTTGCATGGAAGGAGAAGATGATATTTCATCTTCGAGGAAGAGGATTATACAAGTTAACCATGAACACAGAAACCGAAACAACATCATCAATAGAAAAATCCAAGTATCTAAATCGCATGGATGAAGCGTTTTGAACAATTTCCAGTCTCATTTCTCATGAACTCCCCTTTCACATATCCTCATGTAAAACCCTCAATGAAGCCTGGACCACCATGGAAGGGTTTTTTCGCAAACAAGAAGATATGAGGGCACACATGCTCAAGGTGTAATTTCTCACTTCGGATCCAAAAACCTTCGACAATCTCCGAGATTTCTTTACCAAATATAAGGATTTGTTGTCGCAACTCAAGGCTTGCGGGGTTGATAAATCTAAGAAGGAGAAACAAATGGTTCTTACCATTCTCTCCAAACTTGGTTTGGAATACTTAGTGTTTGAATCTACATTTCATTCAGTTAGGCTCACCTCTGGAGCCACTTGGACGATGCCCTCTCTTGATGCCTTTATTGAGTCTCTGACACGAGAGTAGAACAAGCTCATCAATATGGGAAAAATCAAGGGCCCAAAGGCACATGCACTTATTGTGCAATATGGTAGTGATCATCAATATCTGAAATATAAAGACAAATACAAAAGGAAATCACATGCAAATCCAAAGAAGGAAGGGTACTCAAAACCCTTCAATGATGCCTTCGGATCCAAAGGTGGAAAGGGAAGAAACGGGAAGAAATGCATTTACTACCATAAAGGATTCCATCCAGAACACACATGTATGCAGAAACCGATAGATCAAATGGCCCAAATACTTCAACAAAACAACCTTGGACATCTCATCCCCAAGGGTTCCAAGAAGAAGAAGCCAGAAGATTAGAATCCCAAGATAGGTAATTCTAGCCATGCTTTGATTTCCATCAACTCCTCTCTCGATGCTTGGATCATAGATTCAGGGGCATCACACCACATGGAAACTAAAAAACAAGTCTATTCTTCATTGGATGCATGCAACTTTCCTCCTATTCTAATGGGGGACAACTCTCCAGTCAAGGTCGCCTGCAAATGAAGAATTGAACTCACAAATGGAAGCTTCGATAATGTGCTACACATTCCCAAACTTTCCTTCAATCTTCTCTCTATGTATTAGATGACAAACGTTGGAACCATAAATATATTCATATTCAAACTTGATGCAGTCGATATCTATTACATGAAAACTAATTCCAGGGTTTCTACCGGTGAGGTGAATCATCAATCTAGACTCTACAGATTTTCTAAATTTGGTGAACCAGATTTTGCATTACTGCTTACCCATATTGATGAAAGAAATAGGATATGGCATGAAAGGTCTAAGCATTTAAATTTAAGATATATGAAACATATTAAAAAAAATGGAATGGTTTATGGTCTACCTGATATCCACTTCTCCAAAGGAATTTGTGAGAGATGTGTTCTTGTAAAACGCCCTCAAGAGAAATTTGACAAAGCAAAGACGCAGAAGGATTCCTTTCCTTCATATATGATCCATAGTGACCTCATGGGCCCTTTTCCACATCCATCAATCAGTAAAGAAAGGTATGTGCTCATTTTTGTTGATGATTTCTCACGCTTCACATGGATTTTATTTCTCAGGCAAAAATCAGAGGTCTTTCAACACCTCAAAGATTTCAAAGCCCTTGATGAGACACAGTCATGAAAGAAAATCAAAGTCCTTTGAATACATAATGCGGGAGAGTATGTCAACCATGAGATACAAAATCTTTTTCATGAGGCATGGATTCAGTTGCAGCATACACTTTCCTATACTCTGCAGCAAAACAGTGTTACTAAGCAGACAAATATATCTATAAAAGAGATGGAATCTTGCATGCTATATGAAAATTCACTTCCACGGAGATTATGGGATGAAGCACTTAATTGTGCAACCTACTTCCAAAATAGATCTCCTCGTGGATCTATCAAGGATAAGACTCCCTACAAGGCTTGGAGTGGCCTCAAACTGGAAGTGACCCACTTCCGTATTTTCGGTTCATGTGCATGGGCCATGATTCCCTCTGAGAAGAGGAAGGCACTTGATCCACAGATCGAAGAGTGTATCTTTGTTGGATACCCTGACGGTGTGAAGGGATACAAACTCATTGATATTTCCTCGAACTAGCTCATCATTGAGAGTAGTTTCCAATTCGAGGAAAGTGTCTCGCATGTACCTCAGCAACCGCATGCAGACACTTTTGTTCTTCCACCTATAAGAGATTATGAGCATGTAGATGTCGACTCTTCTTCATATGAGAGTTTTGATTCATAGGATTCAGATCACCTAGATACAAAGTTAGTACAGTCATATGAAGAGCCATATTTGAGGCCCAAGTGGGAAAAGACTACTCTTCAGGATGAATGGGATCTTGTTGGGGATCCAACTGATACTAGGAGGACTCGATCTGATTTCAAGAAGCCTCCTCTTGCACTTACTGCCACTGAATCGATGCCACCTAGGAATATTTTCTTGGTTCAGTCTTCAGATCCACAGTCCTATGGTGAGGTTGTTGGAAATCCCTTTTCGAGATCCACCATGCAGGAGGAGTACAACTCCCTCCTAAATAACCAGACTTGGGATCTGGTTCTCCTTCCTTCAAGAAGGAAACTTGTCAAGTGCATATGGGTCTACAGGACCAAGAACGTAGTGGATGGATAGGTTAGCAGATACAAAGCCTAGCTAGTTTCCAAAGGCTTTTAGTAGGTGCATCGAATTGACTATGATGAGACCTTCACTCGAGTAGCGAAGATGGATTCCATATGTTTAGCACTTACCATTGTGAAAGCCAAGGGATGGGAAGTTCAACAGATGGACATGAAGAATGAATTTCTTCATGGTGATCTCTCTGAGGAGATCTATATGGATCAGCCCTAGGGATTTATGCAGGATTCATCTTTGGTCTGTCCACTAAAGAAGTCTCTTTATGGTCTCAAGTAGGCCCTGAGGGCATGGTATGCCAAGATGGACTCCTACCTGTTGTCACATAACTTTGTACGTTGTAAGTTAGACCCAAATGTTTACATGCTCAGGATGGATGATTCACTTCTACTCCTAGTTTTGTATGTTGATGATTTCTTAATTACCGGTTGCTCGACTTCAACGATTGCTACAATCAAGAGGATTTTGCATGACAAGTTATTGATGACGGAAATGGATTTGCTACATTTCTTCCTTAGAATCAAGATCAGTCAGGATGTATTAGGCATCAAACTATTTAGGTCCAAGTATGCATGATATCTCCTTGAGATATTTCAGATGACAGACTACAAGTCTTCCCCGACTCCTTTCCTATCAGGAGTCATACTTGAGGATGGTGGGGACAGTCCACTAGTGGACAACACACTGTACATACAACTATTAGGGAGCTTGTTGTATCTCACACACTCTAGACCATACCTCTCATATGTAGTTGGAGCAGTCTTTAGGTTCATGCAGGAGCCACATGAGCTACATTGGAAGGCTACAAAGTGTATCCTTCGGTATGCACATGGAACCATCACCTTTAGGATTCACTATGTAGAAGACTCTACATTGAACCTCATCGAGTTTACTAATTCTGACTGGGCTAGCAATAGCATTGATCACAATTCCACATCTAGTTACTCACTTAGTCTTGGTTCTGGGCCTATTTGTTGGTTGAGCAAGAAGAAGGATGTTATTGCTCTATATTCATCTGAGGAAGAGTACAAAGGGTAGTTAACATAACCATTCAGGCTATGTGGCTACAACATTTTCTCACTGAGTTGGGCATTCATTTTCATCGGTAGATCATCATCTGGTGTGACAACCAAAGCACTATGAAGTTTTGCAGAGATCCAGTTCAAAGGAAATGGATGAATCACATTGAGATCCACATACACTACATCCAGGAATTAATACACGAGGGGATCATTGACCTATAGATTTGTCCTTCAACATAACAGACTGCAGATAGGTGTGTGTGAAGTAACTCCAACACCCCCCCTGAACATCACTATAGTGAAAATAAAGGATGGGTCCCGGTAGACAAGCCATGTTAGGTACCCAAATACAAAAAATACACTGAAATAAACAAGGAAATAGGGAAAACCTCATGGGAAACCCCCCCTCCTCAAATTACAATGCATAAAGAAATGAGAAGGAACAAAAAGCAGTTGCTAACCAACCATGTCCTTCACTTCAAGAAGACCTCGCAACTGTGCAAGTTTGTGATCGTTGAAGATGTATATGTCTGCAAGGATCTGATGAAGTAGATGCATCATTGAGATGTCCACACATATCCACTTTCTCTTCTTGTAATGAAGAAGATCCAAATAAATTTTGGATGAAACTTTGAAAACTGTGCGGCCATTTTCGGAAAAACGTTGAAATTTTGTTGATTTTAAAAAGATCATAACTTCTCTTTCCGGACTCCATATCGGACGATTTGTTTTTTGAAATTGGACATTTTCTCAAGAGGAATTCAAATATCCAATTTGTTTCTGAAATTTTGCTCATAAAATATCAAAATTGAGTTTGATGTGCATGGCTTCCTTTTTGTCTCCTAAGATGCATGCATTGTGCATGGAAACGTGTTTGCATGTGACCCCTGAGATGAATTCCATATATATTCCACATGAAATTTAGAAAACAAATCTGAAATGGAGTAGACATCATCTTCAATTAATGGAATACAAATTTGTGCAAATACTTGTGTAGAAGACTCTTCATAATAAGAGGCTTGATCTTCCGACGATTTCTCTTATGGATCTATCTTTCCAATACCCTGCATGCAATCTTCACAATCTTCTTTGTTCCTAAATAGAACCTCCAATCTTGTCCACAATTCATTTGGATTGAAGTCTTGTGAGACATCACATACTTGGTGGAGAATTTCTAGAGAAATAGACAAGCAAATAAATCCTATGGCCATATCTTGTCTATTGAGAAAGTCATTTTTCTCATCGGTGGAATCAAGCTCTAGTTCCATTTCCATGGTTATTTGGTATAATCCTATACTTATGAGAATAAGTATAATCTTTGGCTTCCACTCCAAATAGTTATGAGGCATGAGAAGTATTGTCGGTGAGTAAAACATAGATTCCATCTTTTCTGTGTTCTTCAATCTTCAGTACCTGCAAAAATAATTTGGTGTATATTTTGCTTAGCAGTCCATTGACTCTGATACCATGTAAATGTGTTGAACCTACAGAATATATATAGATATAAAATACCACACACATTTGCAGAGAGAAATTGAGAAAGAAGAAGCAAGAGAGAAAGAATGGAAGAATTCTCATTAACCATATTCCACACTCAAAGAGTGAATAATTTACCATAGATATACGATACATGAGTAACTAATGCACCATAGTGGTGGTATAGAGTGATATGGACACACACCATCAGTTACGAGAGTAAAATTCCACCTAGTATAGTCTCTCAAAAAGTTACAGGAGTGAACTGCCACCTAGCCTGAGTTAACTAGTCTATCAGTCTTCAGTTAAATGACTGAAACAGAGTGAAGTGAGGAGGATATTAGGGAATCATGAGTAATGTGATAGTATTGTGATGATAAAAAGGACAATGCGCATTAGCTGGTGATTATCCCAATGCTTCATGGTGATAATCCCAATGTAGCATCTAGACTCCACTCAACTAATCAAACTGAAGTGAAAATTGAAGAGAATATTCTCCCTAGAGGAATATTCTTCCTAAAATATAGGAGACTGAATAATGACTAATAAAGAAGGAAAAACCTTAGGAAAAATAAATCCTAGGTGTGTGTGAATTAACTCCAACAATATTCACCAAGACCTTCACTGAATAGAAGTTCCATTCTTTGCGCAGTCATCTTGGAGTGAAGGACATAGTTTCCTAACAACTGTTTATTCTTCTTTTTACATACATTGTACTTTTAGGGAAGGCGGGGGGGTCCCATGAGGTTTTCCCTCTTTCCTCATTTATTGTATGATCCAATATAATGGATTACGTATTAATTATTGGGTAGAAGCCATTAATTGTGCAAATTACATAGTAAATCGCACTCCCATAAAGGCTCTAAAAAATATAACACCAGAAGAAGCATGGAATATAATTAAGTCAAATGTAAGTCATTTATGTATATTTGGAAATGTAGCATGGGCTCACATTCCTGATGAGAACAAGAAATATTTACAACATAAAAGTGAGAAGTGTATTTTTTTTGGATATTCTAAATATGTCAAAGGTTACATACTTCTTCATGCTCATTCCAATAAAATTATTATTAGAATATATGTTAAATTTGATGAAAATATATTGGCCTGCAACCCTAATTCGACATTTATGCCTTCTTCAGCTGCGAACCATCTTTGGCATTTGTGCCATATTCTATTCCTATTCTAGTTTCTTTATCTTCATATGATGACAGTGAGGATGAAAATCCACCTCCACCTACTCACCTTCCTCCATGTGAGTCCATTGAACATGAACCTGCAGTAGTACCACAACATCCCATATGGGTATGTTCAACTCGATAAGCAGTTGGTTATATTATCGGTGATCCTTTAGATCAACATCAAACTTGATAAAAATTCCAAAACGCATCTTCTCTCTTGGATCAATTTTCAGAGACTCGTGATACAGAAACATTTGCAGAAGCTTCAGGCCATCCAAATTGGGATACATCAATGAATGAAGAGTGTCTCTCTTTAATGGCAAACAATACTTGGGATGTTGTACCTCTTTAGAAAGGAAGAAACATTGTCATATGTAAATGGGTGTACAGAACTAAGTATGAATTAAATGGAAGTGTTGAAAGACATAAGGCCCGATTGGTTTCCAAAGGGTTCTCTCAAGTTGAAGGAATTGACTATATTGAAACCTTTTACCCCATAGCCAAAATGAATTCCATCTTCCTTGTTCTAGCCCTTGTAGCCTCACATAAATGGGAGGTCCATCGGATGGATGTTAAATCTTCCTTCTTGCATAGATATTTGCAAGAAGAAATGTACATGGAACAACCTTCTAGCTATGTCCATAATGACTCCATCCTTGCTTTTCGCCTTAAGAAATCTCTTTATGGTATTAAGAAAGCTCCTCAACCTTGGTATGCCAAAATGGAAATATTTCTTCTTGATACTATCTTTTCTATATGTCATTCTAACCCTAATGTATATACCAAGAAAGTAGGAAGCCATATCATAATCCTTTTTCTTTGTGTTGATGACCTTATCCTCAATTGTAGTGACCCAAAAAATTTAACCCATGTGAAATCCATCCTTAAAAAGAAATTTGAAATGATAGACTTAGGATATTTGCATTATTTCCTTATCCTCCAAGTGTGGAAAACCAAGGAAAGAATATTTATTTCCTATTCTGAGTATGCTTGTGACCTTCTTCATCGCTTTGACATGGATGGTTCTAAATTATCCCCTTCTCCCTTCTAGTATGGAGTCAAATGTTTGCCACTTGTACTTATCCCGAAGTTAATTCCACTTTGTACCATCAGTTAGTTGGTAGCCTCTTATATTTGACTCATACCCATCTTGATATTTCCTTTTTTGTTGGTATTGTTTCCTAGTATATGCAAACACCACATTAAATCCATTAGAAAGAAATTAAAAGGATACTTTGTATGTCTAGGGTACAATTCAGCTCGGGATACATTACATCTCAAGCGGGACTCCTTTCTTGGTTGGTTTCACTAATTTAGATTGGTTCGACAACCCTGATGATTGAAAGTCTACTACAAGTTATGTTTTCAATCTTGGTTCAAGAACTATCACTTGGGCCTATAAGAAACGACATGTTATTGCTATTTATTTAAAAAAATCGAAGTACCAAGAAACGATTAATGCAAGTGAAGAAGTCTTGTGGCTTCGATAGATCCTTTTAGAGTTTGGATTCCAGCAACAACATCTGACCACCCTCTAGTGCAACAATCCGAGTTCTGTCAAGCTTGCCAAATATCTAGTTCAACATCAGTGCAAAAAACACATCGTGCTACACATGCACTTCATAAGAAATCTCATTCATGATCAAGTTATTGAAGTTCTCTTTTTCCCTACCAAAGATCAAGTTGCAAACATTTTCACAAAGTCTCTTACAGAAGTGGAGTTTTAAAAAATTCAATCTATGTTAGGAGTTCAAGAAGTTGTCATTAAAGGGGGATAGGCTTTAATGCTTCCTTCCTTCTCCTATTGTGTCTCCTTTGTAAATCCTTCATTCCTATCCCAAGTTATTCTTAATGGGGGATGTTAGGATATTTATACACTTAGGAGTTAGTTAAGAACAACTTGGTCTAATGTGTTGTTAGGTAAAAGTGTGGTACTTAGTGTGTTTGTTTAGTATGCATTAGTATGTATTTGTAGTTAGGTAATACGATGGTCACGATATGTTCTCGACATAGAGCGATATGATAGCTCATATTCTCCTTGATCTTAACAGCTTCATTGATCAGTGGATTAACACTTGATTGGTCCATTATATCTATTTAAAGAGCATGGAGCATCATTTGTCGATTATTGATTTGAGAAACTCTCTTGTAAATATCTTTGTAATATTTTCTTTTGCATTAGTAAATTTCTCCAAGTGGTCATGTTGGTTGGGGTCATGGATGTTTCCCCACAAGGGTTTTACCACGTAAAAAATTGGTGTGTTGATCTTTGATCTGGTTGTGTGAGTGGTTACTAAACTTGTTCATCCTCTGTTGGAATACTTTTGTTTTCAAATTCTTTGCACATCAAGAAGAAGGAAACACTTCCCTATCCAAGATTAGGGGGAAGAAAACATAGATAATGGTGAACTTTGAGTATATATTTAAAGAATTCTCACCTAATCGCGAACTTGGAAAAAATATCATCTGGTTGAATTGACCATGCTTCAGGTATCTATCTGACAATGGTGAGTATTATTATCATAGGACACAGATTTTTCTCATGGGATGAGTGCAACAAGCACCTATTTCTACTATGGAGAATTGATAATGTTAATGAAGAACATGAAATGGCCATGTGTACAAAGTTATTACAAGTGGAGAGTTGAGTAACGATATGTATGTTTTTTTTCTAAGAAAAAAATATTATTTTTTATTCAAGGTGAAAGAAAAATACATTCTTCACATGCTTACAACACTACCCAACAAAACTAAGATATTATAACAATGTTCAAATTGAGGGAGAAAAAAATTCTTTGGGAAATTGAAATCTAACCAATAAACTGGGAAAAAAAAGTATAAGCGAGCAACAATTTAATAAACTCCATGAAATCCCATACTTAAAAAGGATAAATATATTACAATCATCCATAATTATTGTGTTATAAATTATCTAAGACATCTTTCCCTCTAATCAACAACAAATCATTATCAAGTTCCTCTAGCATAAAAGTATTTCCTTCCAGTGATAGGCCTACTTTGCAAAGGCCACTAGATTCAATATTATTCTCTCTCTAGATGTGTTCAAAATCAATATGATGAGAAAGAAGAGCCAGTATTTTTAGTGAACAAGACAAAAAATGAAGTGAATTGTTAACAACCTAGGATTGGCCTTTCATCCACTTAATTGTTAACAAATAATATCCCATTACTTGTAAGGTAGATATATGCATTTTCAAGGAAAACTTTAGGAGAAAATAGAGATAGTTAAGATCACCCAAATTATTGGTTTCCCTTCCATATTTTTCTTTGAACTGGAACACATGTGAATCTGTGAGGTATAGGGAGAAACCCAATCCCACCATAGAATCCATTCCCTTGCATACCCCATCAAAATAATCCTAGGCCCTGGTCTGATCTAACATAATTTATTTTGGAACCCTTGGTGCTATCATGTGATCTTCTGAGGTGAAGTATCACAAGATTGACCAAATATGAGCTGAAGTTTGAAAGGGAGGGAAAAAATTAACTTTGAAAGTGATGTTGTTCCTTACAATCCAAATGCACTATATTGATAGGAAGAGAAGTTCCCTCCACTTATCCAATCCCCTCTCTTGATACCATTTATGCAAGTTGATCTCTAAGGAGTTTCCCTACCATAAATAGTAAACCTTCATGAGCTTCTCCAACTCTACCCAAACCTGAGTTGAATAATGGCATTGAAGGAAGAGATGTTCATTTGTTTCATTGCTAGCTCATCACAAAAGGAAAATACATATACTTTCCTTCCCTCTTTTAAGCAGTTGAATTCAAGTTAAAACCTTACCATTGAGGGAAACCCACACAAGTATATTTTTTTTATTTTGGGCTACAATCCTCCAGATATTTCTCCACCACCACTTGGTCTCCACCCCTACCTAGCTGACCTCCACCTTGTATCCAAGCTTTTTTGATTAGTTTTCCCCTACCTCATTATACACATAAACTAGGGAATATTTTTTATCAAACAACTAGATATGTGACTTATTTAACTCTTCTAAAAAATAATTCTAGAAAGGAACATTTACATCTTCCAAAACAATTTTGTTGAGAGCCGCCCATGTCTCTAGAGAGTAAGTTCTTGTGGCTTAACTACCTTATTTAAAGTAACTTTCATGAGATCATGGAGATGCAGCACAATTTCTTATGGTAAGAAAATGTTCCAATTATAGCCCACAATTTCATCCATTCCCACTCAAAATTCTAAACCATTCCCTACCTTCCAAGATAGGAAGTCTCCCAAAATAAGAAAGGACAAAGACAAGGCTTTCCATTGGTTTGAAAAATTTTGGATGTTTTTTTCTCCCTTCCTATCCAATCAAACAATGAATATAGTGTTATATACTTCTATACAAGAATATGTTTGTAGATAATATCCTTTGAGATGAAATTCCACAAATATTTTGCAGCTAGGGCTCGCCCAAAGAGATTAATGTCCTTTAAACCCTAGATTCCCAATTCCTTGTGTTAATCCAATTTCTTCGAGCTTACCAAATGGCAACCCTTATACTTTGAGCTTCCCTACCACAAGAAGTTGAAGAAACACTTTCTAATCTTATCTAGGACCTCTTTTGGAATGGATGCCAAAGTATGCCAGTAGACAGAGATCACTTCTAAAATTGATTTAACAAGGATTATTCTACCACCTTATGAGAGCCATTTATTACACCAAAGGGAGATTTATTTTTCCACTTTCCTAAGTAGCCATAACCAATCATATTTGACATATCCATTATGTTTTAGAGTAAACCCTAATTATTTGAACCCTTCATCAATACTATGATGTTGGAATGGAAAAAATAAGACAAGAGATCACCACTCAGATTAGTTGTGTACAGATCCAAATTCATTACATTCACCTCCATTTTAGTAGCATCATTAAAGAGTTGTAGGGTACCCCTGAGATTAGAACCATCCATACTGATATAAAAATAGAAGCACAACACATCATCCATGAAAATTAAATGTGTCAGGGCTAGGTACCTTCCTAATTTAATACTGGTTACAAACCTCCTTCATATGGAATCTATGATTACTCAACTCAAACCCTTAGCTACAAGGAGGAAGAGATAAGGAGATAGGGGATAACCTTGTCTTAAACCCCCGAAGGCTTTAAACAATGAAGTTGTTGACCCATTTATAAGCACTACAAAATTAGATGAAGAGACACACCCTATTATCCACCAAACTAGAGGTAAGGAAAAACCAAGACAGATTAATAACAAGTGTAGATGGAGATAAGACATTTTATCATACACCTTGGACAAATTAATCTTAAGGACTGTTACATGGATATGATCAACCTTTATAGAATGAATCCCCTCTTGATTTGACCCTATAGCCTCATGGATCTGTCTTCCCTTCACAAAGCCAAATTAATCACATGACACATAATTCGAAAGAATCAGCTTCAACCTTATAGCAATAAATTTTGATATTATTTATACAAGCTATTACATAGAGAGATAGGATGGAATTCATCAAAGGAGGTAGGATAATCAAATTTCTGAATGAGAGCTAAGAATGGAGCATTCAGATGAAGTAATATTGATGAGAAAGGTTCTTGGAAGTTGATTACCCTAGCTCTCATTCGCCAACTACTCGAAGAAGATCTTTGCCCAAGAAATCAAAGAAATCGATATAAAATTCCATCGTCTAGCCATACAGTCTAGGACTCTTGTCCTTCCTAATAGAACCAAGAACAAAAAATAATCTCATCTTTTGACATTAGCCTGTAAAGTTTCTTACACAAATCATCATTCACCATCTTAGGAAATAAGGAGGCTACCTTCAGAAGTTCTTTGATTCTTTCATTGGCATGTTGTTTAAATTGGAATTCAAAATGATTAATAGCAATAGCAGCCAAACCTTGAAAAATCCCTTACCCTAGTTTAATCCCGAGTCATAAATCCCAGATAGTATTTTGGATCTTTATATGAGTGGAAAAATTATGAAAATATTTGGCATTATTGTCACCTAGTGCTAACCACATTTCCTAGCTCTTCAATCTCCAATCACATTCATTGTCTAACAAGAGATTGAATTTTTTAGCATCCAGTTATTTAACCTTATGCAAATCTTCCTCACTCAGTATACCTCCCCCTAAATCATGGAAAAAATTGGCAAATCTATATTCCATTTCTTTTAGTTGTGAATATATGTTCTGAAACCTAAGTGAGGCCCACACCACGACCTTATCCTTCACTCTCTTTAGGGAATTTGCAAACTAGTCGCAAGCAGATAATCCAAGAGAAGAACCAAAAAACCACTAATTTTATTTTATCGGTGCCTTGAAGTCATCCTCCAAAAACCACCCAAGATTGCAATTAAAGGGAGACCCGAGTTTTTTCACTAGAAGGTCAATCTCAATAAAAAACTATAAGTTGAGCCAAGAACCTATTACTGCAAACCCACGAATGAACCTTATAAACTTGTAGGAGGAGATCCTCATAAATAAGAAACATTTCCAATCTCTTTCAAATCCCACTAACACCTGTTATGTTGTTTGACTAGGTGGGTTTAGCCTCCATAGGCTTTACATCAACCAGATGGGCCACTTCCAATCTATTAAGAAAGAAATCACCCAAGTTATCTAGTATGGCACTCTCTCCCCATATTTCAGATCTATGCAATGTAAAATTTAAGTCCCCCCCACCCCCCCACAATACTAAATTCCCTAATTTACATACCTAATATTGAAGCAAACAATCCCAATAAGTTTGCTTATTTTCATAAGGCTTGTATATGTTGATAAGGGTGATCGAGAATCCCACTCTTCTAATGAATAATTTTGTACATAGACTAGAAGAAATGAAAATGAGTTGATGAGGGACACATTGTGGTTCCAACCAGTGACCCATCCAAAAAAACCAACAGAATCATCTAATAAGAAGTCCCACCCTCCCAGAATTGTTTTCAACCCCAACACTAAAGGATCCCCTGACCCCATTGTCTCTTGAAGCCAAAAAACATCAAGTTGATCCATATCGATTAACCTCTTTAGGGTCAATTTTTCGGCTAGGCCCCCTATCCCCTACACGTTTAAGGAAAGGACCTTCATTGTGGAACTACAGAAGGGGCATGGCTTGATATAAGGCCTTCGATAATCAATTTTTTTCTTCCTTGGTTAATTTCTTTCATCGTGCATTCCTAGAAAAGTCTCAAGCCATAATTTCTACCTACTAACAAAACCCCCATATCCTTCAAAATGTATAAACGCAAACCTCTTGAAGGTACGTACTTAGAAACCATAGGGACACCCCCTGGTCTCAAATTATAAGGGCTAGCCTCCTACAATTTCTCACTTGAGAGGTTTAGGAATCCTCATATCTATACAAATTTGATAAGGGACGATAAATCTCCAAGATATCATCCAAGATCTTAAAGGAATTTGGATCATTTGGATTTAAAAAGGGAGATAATTGTTTATATAGATACTTCCCCCCACCCTCAATTGATAGGCCGAGGAAAACGAAGCCCCACCCACATCATCAAAATATTAAGGAACAAAATCCAAAAGTTTCAGAGGAGAATATGTAACACACCCAGGGGGATGTAAAAAATTCCTTTCATTTAAACTAAGGACTTGGGTTGAATCCATCCACTTCCTTTTCATCGTGATTTCCATGAGAAAATCTCTTATCAAAAAATCCACTATGTTAATTCTTACTCATTTAGCACCCCAACTTCCGAAAATACATCCCCAAGGGTTCACTACAAGAGTTGGAGACCTGAGCCTCCCCAATCCGACGGTTGTAGTTCACTACTCACAACCATATCAACGGTCAGTAGTGACTCATACTCTCTTCTCCTAAGACTAAATAGTTACACAACTCATTTTCCCATCCTGATGGCACACCTCCTATGGTTGTTCTGGTATATCCAACAGTTCTTGGGAACATAAATCAACAATCTTGATCACATTGGTACCTTAATATACTCAATGGTTACTGCCTTTCACAATTCCTACTCATCACATGAACAGGTGGGGTCCTTGATAGATCTATGACTAAGGTTTCACTAGACTCTCTCCTGTGAATCAACGGTTCACAACCACTCAGGATTATGTTTCCATCAGAATACAATCACTTTGATTGATCATGAATCACTCCAATTTATGCACTCTGATAATACTAATCCAATGGATCAAAAGACCCTCGATACACCCCATCTAGTGGTCAGGATTTTCTCGAGGTCCTACAACGACATGGTAGTTAACCAGTGTCTCTATTATTCTAAGTATTCTTCATTGGAGTGGATCCTTCCAGATCCAATGACTACATATCCATCAATATTCCTTCCGACAAATCGACGGTCTTCATTTCCTCAGACATTCTTTCCATCGGACTCTCTCGTTAGAGGTCCTTCCTATCCTTCCTTTCACATGTCTCCAACTGTCACCTTTCGATAGGTAAGTTTGTGAAGCATTGAGAATATACGACCCAGATCTCATTGGAGTACCCTTCGATAGATCAATGGTTCATGATTACTCAAATTCCTCCCGTCGGAGTCCCATTAAAAATTCAAACACAAACACTTTGATGGTTTCTTCCTCTGACCAACAATTGAGATATCCTTTCTCCATTGAATTGACAATTTTCGATACTTACCATTCAAGTAAGGGTTCTCATCAGAGTTAAAGGTCAACTCTAAGGCTTAAGAGACTAGATTATTTCTAGGCTTATTCACCAGAGGTTATACCTGACTTCCTTAGACATTCCTCACCTTTATAGTCATCTAAGGGCACCCTTACTCCAAAATCCCATTGAATATTTTACATCTTGCAAAATTTCCATTTCAAGACAGGAGGTCATGTTAGGTACCAAATATATTACATTAAGAAGAAAACATAAATATTGTAGAAAATACCAGTGGAGAAAAACAAATGATGCAGGAGCATCGCCTTCGAAGTCAAAGACGCAAGCATGGAGGCAGGGATGTGACATTTCATCATGGAAGAGTTTCAAATCAACATTTAACTCAGAATTAAATCGGTTGTTGAGATATTTTTGAAGACAACATTTTAAAATGTAACTTGTTTGTAAAGTCTTAATGATTGTAAGGGGTTGCAGATATGGAGTGTTGACTCTTATCTAGCAATAACTATTAGTTATTGTAATAGGAAGAAGTATGTAACCGCTATGAGTTTTATAGGATAGGTTGCAGATAGGATGGGAGAGCTTGTGGAGTCAGTCCTTAGATAGTTCTTGTTGTTGCATTGTAAAATAGATTAGATATCATGAGATAGGATAGAACATGATAGAGTAGCAAAGAACCGCAGTGAAGAACGGTAATAGATGTAGTTTGTTTTCATGAATGAATAGAACATGCATAATTGTCCCAAATCCTTGGATTTTGTTCATTTGATGAATGAATGAATGTATGTTATATTCTGTGTATGTGTTATTTAGTTTATTCCATTCATGTATGATTGTATGAGTTCGTGACAAAACTGGATAAGTTTCAATTGTTTCTCTTTTGAAACTCGTATGCAAGGTGTGCATCCTGAGCGCAAGGAGTGTGTCGGTTGAGTATCATATTGACTCAGAGGAGTTCATAGGGAGAGAAAAGGAAACTTAGACCAAGTGCAAGGAGTGCACAGCATCAGGAAGCGACCAAGTGTTTAAGAACCAGAACAGAGGAACGCCAGGTGGATGAGAAGAATTTATTTTCAAGAAATCCTTCGAACTGAGTTAACGAATCCTGAAACTGCAAGGTGTGCGTGGGAAATTGAAATCATTTTAATGACAAATCTCAGAAGGGATAGAATTTTCCATAAGTGTTGATGAGATCTAGGATTCGTACTCGCAGGAGAAGCAAAGGCCGATCCCTTTGAACTATGAGAAATATTCTAAGTCGAGGAGAAGACAAAAGCTCAAGAGAGATAGTGATCCATCAATCTAAGGGGGGATCGAATCGTTGGTTTCTTTCATTGGAAAGGAGGTTTCGTAAAGTCGCATATCAGGAGTCTGGAGAGCGGAGGATATAGTTTTCCAAAGTTGCGAAACGTGAAATTCTGATACATGAAGGAAGGATTTGAGCCCTCAGATCATAAACGGACAGGAGGAACACATGCAGGAGGAGATTATATCACATTCGTCGGATCTGAGTGCCTACACTAATAGGCATTGGATCCAGAGGAACATGCACGAGGTTTAAACCCTTTGGAGTTGCATAGGAGAAGCATATTTGTGAGGTCTGAGTTCACGAAAGGATCCTGACTGTCCATCAAGATAGGAGACGTGGCGAGAGATCAACATTTCGCTGACTCGTAGAGTGGAAAAGTCAAAGGACAGGGTTGTGAGAACTTGTGAAATCTAAGTTCACGATTTAATCACAACCATTGGTCGAAGAAGGGATCTGGACTGTAGATCTAGTCCCGAAAAGTTTGCAAATTCGGATATCGGGAGAATGGAGGTGAGTGGTCCTATAACTTTGCGAAATGCGAAAAGGAGATCAGGACCGTCAGATCACAGGAATTGTGGACTATTGATTTAAAGCGAACAAAACTCAAGGTTCGGACTTTCGGGTTTCGAGAGGGAAAGCAAGCAAACTTCGTGAGGCGTGAAGCTACGAAGTGTGAAATCGCGAGGTGCTTGAGAGTTGAGCCCCAGGTCATAACAAGGAGTCATATGGAAGGAGGATAAGGGAGGAGCTAGCATGCACTAGACCCCTGTCAGGATTTCAGATATTGGGAGAGTCGAGGTGACTCACATACAAAGACCTGATACGTGAAATTGTGAAATACCTTTTGAGAGGCATGTGGTCACAGCAGGTGGTCACGTGGAGGGAACTCATACCCAATGCTTGTTCACACGGGTTTGTTTCACAAAGGACCTGTGGAAATCATTTAGTGGAGGTTCTAGTAGGAACCGAAGAGCTGCTTAAGCTCAGAGAATTGGAATGATCCAGTGATGGGGAGGTCGGCAGACCCTGCTGAGGTAGGGAGGTTGCCTCAAGTGGTATTAGATCCGATATTGAATTTTTTTATAGACAACAGACAAAGGGGAAAGGAGGTAAGTTGATATCATTTGTGGTATCAAGAATTTCATTTATGTTTGTAGGTGACGCAGTGGAATCATGCCACCCAGAAGGCATAGAGAGAATGCAGAAATGGAAGAAGAAATGAGGTGACTCATAATGAGACTGGATTCCATGGAAATAGCACAGAGAAGAGCACTAGGAGCTGGAGATATCAGTGAAGTTTAGGAATAAGAAGTAGAGATTGAAGAAAATGTAGCAAAGGATGCTGGACAAGATCGCTTAATAAAAGTTGTTTCAAAAATAGGAGCCAGAGCAAGGATAGAGGTACCAATGTATGAAGGCAATTTAGAAGTTGAAGAATTGTTAGATTGGGTACATGCTATGGAAAAATACTTCAATTATGAAGATATCGAAGAAGACAATATGGTGAGGCATGCAGTGACAATACTGAAGGGTCATGCAACGCTATGGTGGGATGAACTGCAAGTCGAACGTGGGAGCAAAGGTAAGCATAAAATTAAGCGCTGGGATAGGATGGTAGCCAAGTTGAAAGCCAAATTTATACTGAAGGACTATCAAATCAATCTGTTCAGAAGATTGCAGAACCTGAAATAGAGAATCTTATCAGTGAAGGAGTACACTGAGGAATTTTACATACTGAACATCAATGCTGGATAGAAAGAGAATGAAGATGAAAAAAACATCCAGGTATATTAATGGGCTGAAATATGAAATACAAGTGGAGATCAACATGATGTATGTTAGTACAGTCGAGGATTCTTATCAAGAAGCCTTGAAATATGAAGAGAAATTGGCCAGGAAGCAAAGCTGACGAAGTAGAGGAGGAAATTTAAGCAGAGGTAAGGGAACCAACAGAGAGAAGTTCCAGAAGCCGAAGCATGAAGTTGAAGAACAACATAGTCACCATGAGAAGGGTGGAAGTTCTAAAGAAGGACAACATGGAGGAAGAAGTTATTTTTCCAGAGGAAGAGTAAGAGGAAGAGCCATAGGAGGCATAGTTAAATGTTATACCTGCAGAAAGCAAGGGCACAAGTATTGGGAGTGTCCCAAGAGAAAGAAAGAAGAAGGAGGTGAAGCACATATTGTTGAAGCATAGAAGCATGTGGAAACAGAATCATCAGAAGGAGGAAAGAACCTCATGATGAGGAAAATTCTTCTTAAACCAGAGAAGGATGTAGAGGAACTAGTTCAGCAAACAAGTCTGTTCAGAACTTCTTGCAAGACGAAAGACAGAGTTTGCAAGATGATCATAGACAGTGGGAGCACTGACAATTTAGTATCCACAGAGATGGTGGAGAAACTAGAGTTGAAGACAACTGCACATCCAAATCCATACAAGGTATCATGATTGTAGAAAGGACATCAAGTGATGGTAAGTCAACAATGCCAAGTTGAATTTAAAATAGGAAGATATAGGGATGAAATATTATGTGATGTAATTCCTATGGATGTTTGTCATATTTTATTGGGGAGACCATGGCAGTTTGATAGAAAAGTTATTCATGATGGAAGAAAGAATACTAATACTCTAGAAAATAATGGTAGGACACATATGTTGTTACCAACTAGTTCAAGTATACTTCTCATGACTGGTAAGGAACTCTTGAATGAAGTCAAGAAGAAAAAATAAATGCAGTTTGTTGTAGTGAGGAAGCCTAGAGTTATCCTTACAAATACTTTTGTAGAAGATTTTCCTGAAGAAATCCAGGAACTGTTAGAAAACTTTGTTGACATAGTAGTGGATGAGTTACCTCACTCATTTCCACCCATTAGGAGTATAATCCATAATATTGACCTTATTCCAGGAGCTAGTTTATCGAACAAAGAAGCTTATAGGTTGACACCTAGCGAGAATGAGGAAGTCAAAAATCAAGTCCAAGAGTTTTTGGATAAAGGTTTAGTCAGGGAAATCCTAAGCCCATGCGCAATACCAATTGTGTTAAGTCCAAAGAAGGATGGAGGATGGAGAATGTGTACAGATTCCAGAGCCATCAACAAGATAACCATTAGGTATATATTTCCTTTACCGAGGATGGATGATTTGATAGATTGTTTGAGTGGAGAAAGTTATTTTTCCAAGANGTTAAGTCCAAAGAAGGATGGAGGATGGAGAATGTGTACAGATTCCAGAGCCATCAACAAGATAACCATTAGGTATATATTTCCTTTACCGAGGATGGATGATTTGATAGATTGTTTGAGTGGAGAAAGTTATTTTTCCAAGATATACTTGAAGAGTGGATATCATCAAATAAGAATGAGAGAGGGAGATAAATGGAGAACAACATTCAAGATAAATGAAGGATTGTTTGAATGGTTGGTCATGCCATTTGGGTTGACAAATGCACCGAGCACATTCATGAGATTGATGAATGAAGTACTGAAAGACTTCATAGGAAACTTTTTCATAGTATATCTAGATGACATACTAATCTTCAGTAAGACAAAGGAAGAACACTTAAGAAATCTGACATTAGTGATGGAAAAGTTACAGCAAGAGAAATTGTTGATAAATCTGAAGAAAAGTTCGTTTATGAAGAAGGAGCTCATATATTTGGGTTTCGTAATCTCTTCAACTGAATTGAAGATGGACGCAGAAAAAGTGAGAGCTATCAGAGAATGTCCATCGCCGAGCAACATATTTGCGGTAAGAATTTTTCATGGGTTAGCAAGATTTTATAGAAAGTTTATTAGAAATTTCAGTGGTATATGTGCACCCATGCTGGATACTGTGAAGAAGAAACACAAGTCCTTTAGTTGGACATAGGAAGCTGAAAAGAGTTTCAAAGTGTTGAAGGAGAAGATCACAGAACAACCGATTCTGGTCTTACCGGATTTTGGAAAAACATTTTAGGCGAGATGTGATGCAAGTGGATTAGCTATTGGAGTAGTCTTGAGTCAGGATACTAGGCCAGTTGCTTATTTCAGTGAGAAACTGAATGACACCAAGCAGAAATATTCCACGTATGACAAAGAATTTTATGCGGTGATTCAAGCTTTGAAGAAGTGGAGGCACTATCTAATTCCTAAATAATTTGTCTTGTACAGTTGAATCAGAGACATGCAAAATGGGTAGAATTTATACAAAATTTTACTTTTGTTATTAAACATATTGTTGGAACTTCTAACAAAGTTGTAGATGCTTTGAGCAAGAGGAGTTTAATTGTGCAGGAATTCCAAGTGGAAACCTTAGGGTTTGAACACCTCAAGGAGATGTACAAAGAAGATGCATATTTCAAGGAAGCCTATGAGGAGTGAAAGAATCCTTTATGGGGAGATAGAAGCCCATGTACTGAATATTTGATCCAGGATGGATTATTGTTCAAGGGAATCCAATTATGCATACCGCTATGCTCAATGAGAGACAACCTGTTGAAAGAGAAACACATTGGAGGTTTAGCTGGACATTTTGGTCATGATAAGACATTTTTACAGCTGATTAATTTGTATTATTGGCCGAGCATGAGGGAAGAGGTGAAAAAGTTTGTAAACATATGCAGACTTTGTTAGTATGCAAAAGGAAGACAACAAAACACTGGTTTGTATCAGCCATTACCAATTCCAGAAAGGTCGTGGGATGCAATCAATATGGATTTTGTTTTGGGATTACCTAAACCTCAGAAAGGGATCGATTCCATATTTGTTGTGGTGGAAATATTTTCAAAAATGGCACATTTCATACCATGCCAGAAAACAAACGATGTTACACACATAGCCAATTTTTTTTTCAAAGAAGTGGTGAGACTACATGGATTGTCGAGGAGCGTAGTTTCAGACAGGGGCACCAAATTTGTAGGACACTTTTGAAGGAATCTATGGAAGAGGTTGGGGACAAAATTGTCCTTTAGTGCATCATATCACCCTCAGACAGATGGACAGACTGAAGTAGTAAATATGAGTATGGGAAATTTGTTGAGAAGTTTAGTCACTGAGCAAGGTCGACAATGGGATTAGATTCTGGCACAAGCATAATTTGCATTCAACAATTCAATGAACAGGAGCATATGGAAAAGTCCATTTGAAATTGTGTATGGTATATAGCCAAGAGGGATTACAGAGTTGAGAGATCTGAATCAAGATGAGTTCAGAAGTGTTGGAGAAGAAGATTTTTCAACAGAAATGTAGAAACTCCATGATAGAGTCAAAGAACAGCTACAGGAAAGAAGCCAAAAATATAAGAACAAAGTTGATCAGAAAACGAGAGAAGTTCAATTTGAAGTTGGAGATGAAGTTTTAGCTCATTTGAGAAAAGAAAGGTTTATGAGGGGAATGTATAACAAGTTGAAGATGAATAAGATAGGACCATGCAGGATTCTCAGGAAATTCGTAGCCAATGCTTACGAGATTGAGTTTCTAGACAATGTTGGAATATCGTCAATATTCAATGTTACAGACCTGTATCTTTACAGGAGAGATGAGGCAAGAGAATCAGATGATCAGAAAGAAGTTCAGTGGGAAGAAAAATTACCCACAGTAGAAAAACCTCAGATGGATAAAATCTTTGAATAGAGAGATGGAAAGAAGACCAGAAGGAAGACATATCCTGAGTACTTAGTGAAGTGGAAAGATCATCCAGTAGAAGATGCAAGTTGGGTCATAGAACCTGATATTTTGAAGCATGGAAAAATAGTGTAGGAGCTCATGGATAAGAGTCCATGAAAATTTTAACTAGAGGAGTATGATGCAGAATCATCACCTTCGAAGTCAAAGATGGAAGCATGGATGCAAGGACGTGACATATCAGCATGGAAGAGCTTCAAATCAACATTTAACTCATAATTAAATTGGTTGTTGAGATATTTTTGAAGACAGTATTTTAAAATGTAATTTGTTTGTAAAGTCTTAAGGACTATAAGAGGTTGCAGATATGGAGTGTTGACTCTTATCTGGCAAT
This sequence comes from Picea sitchensis, assembly GCA_010110895.2. Taxonomy (NCBI): domain Eukaryota; kingdom Viridiplantae; phylum Streptophyta; class Pinopsida; order Pinales; family Pinaceae; genus Picea; species Picea sitchensis. The sequence goes on from SNQJ01S0081383.1 coordinate 23,019, forward strand.
AACTATTAGTTATTGTAATAGGACTAAGTAGGTAACCACTATGAGTTTTATAGGATAGGTTGCAAATAGGATGAGAGAGATCATGGAGCCGATCCTTAGATAATTGGTGTTGTTTCATTGTAAAATAGATTAGAGATCATGAGATAGGATAGAACATGATAGAGTAGCAGAGAATCGCAATGAAGAAATGTAATAGATGTAATTTGTTTTCATGAATGAATAGAACATACAGAATTGTCCCAAATCCTTGGACTATGTTCATTTGATGAATGAATGAATGAATGTTATATTATGTGTATGTGTTCTTTAGTTTATTCCATTCATGTATGATTGTTGAGAAGTTGATTGTATGAGTTCGTGATGAAACTGGATAAGTTTCAATTGTTTCTGTTCTGAAACTCATATGCAAGGTGTGCATCTCAAGCATAAGGAGTGTTTTGGTTGAGTCTCAGATTGAATCAGAGGAGTTCATAGAGAGAGCAAAGAAAACTTAGACCAGATGCAAGGAGTGCATGACGTCAGGAACCGACCAAGCATTGAAGAACCAGAATAGAGGAACGACAAGTGGATGAGAATAATTTATTTTCAAGAAATCCTTCGAACTGAGTTATTGAATCCCGAGAATGCAAGTTGTGCGTGGGAAATCGAAAACATTTTAAGAACAAAGCTCAGAAGGGATAGCATTTTTCATAAGTGTTGACAAGATCTAGGAGTCGGACTCGTGGGAGAGGCAAAGGCTGAGCCCTTTGAACTCTGAGAAATATTCTAAGTCGGGGAGAAGACGGAAGCTCAGGATAGATAGTGAGCCATCGATCTAAGGGGGTATCGAACCGTTGGTTTCTTTCAATGGAAAGGAGGCTTCAGAAAGTAGGATATCAAGATTCTGGAGAACGGAGGAGACAGTTTTCCAAAGTCGCAAAATGCAAAATTCAAAAACGTGAAGGAAGGATCTGAACCATCAGATCAGAAACAGATAGGAGGAACACGTGTAGGAGGAGATACGATCATAGTCGTCGAATATGAGCGCCTAGACTAATAGTCGTTGGATCCAGAGAAACGTGCACGAGGTTTAAACCCTTTGGATTTGCATAGGAGAAGCATATTTGCGAAGTCTGAGTTCACGAAAGGATCCTGACCGTCCATCGAGGCAGGACACATTGTGGGAGATCAGTATTTCATTGACTCACAGAGTGGAAAAGTCAAAGGACAGGGTTGTGAGAACTTGTGAAATTCAAGTTCACAATTTAATCGCAATCGTTGGTCGAAGAAGGGATCTGGTCCTGAAAAGTTCGGATATCAGAAGAAGGGAGGTGAGCGGTCCTCTAACTTCATGCAACGCAAAGTCCCGATACGCGAAAAAGAGATCGGGACCGTCGTATCACAGGAATTGTGGATCATTTATTTGACGTGAACATAACTCAAGGTTTGGAGTTTCAGGTTTCGACAGGGAAAGCAAGCAAACTTCGTGAGGCACTTGAGAGTTGAGCCCCAAGTCATAGAAAGGAGTCATAAGGGAGGATATATCATGCACTAGACCCTTGTTGGGATTTCAGAGATCGGGAGAGTCGGGGTGACTCACATACAAAGACCCGATATGCGAAATCGTGAAACGCCTTTTGACAGGCGTGCGGTCACAACCGATGATCACGTGGAGGGAACTCATACCCAGTGCTTGTTCACATGGGTGTAGTTCACAGAGGACCTGTAGAAATCATTTAGTGGTGGTTCCAGTAGGAATCGAAGAGTTTCTTAAGCTCAGAGAATTGGAACAATCTAATGACCGGGAGGTCCACAGACCCTGCTGAGGTAGGGGGGTTGCATAAAAAAAGTAGAGAACCACAACACAAAAGGATACCTTTACTAATAGAAGGAAATGTTCACTTTTCTCTTTGATGGGGAAACCTCCAACAAAGTAGCGCTCTATTACAATAATTCTCAAGACAAGGATTTCTCATGCCTCCTACTCGTATTTATACTAATTCTATCTTCTAAAGAACATTATAGAGGAAGATATTTATAGAAGTGGAAGCTTCTATTAGGTCTTCTTACATTTACTTGTCCACATTTATTAAATAGGAATTATTAACTAATGTCAGCCTTTATTACATGGAAACTACATTATTCTACCTATGTGATGGGTTAAGGAGGTTAGGTCTCTAACATGCCATCCCCCTTGGAGAACAGCCTTGTCCTTAAGGCTTGAGATGAGGAATTGATTTTTGAATGGTGGTTGGCTCCGAGGTGGCATATTTTGGATTTGTTTCTTTCCACTGAACTAGAATTTCCTTGATGGTGTGCTAACAAAGATGATGCTCTCGTTGGTCCAAGACTTCTATGGATACAACCAAATGGAACATTATTCATCCAACTCAAGGAGACTAGTTTGAGTTTGGCACTTAGTTCCAATCACTTTCTTTAAGCATGAGACATGAAAATAGGATGGTGCTTAGAATGACTGGGCAGAGCTAATTGGTAGGTCGTGGTCCCCACTCTATTGATAATTGTATAGGGAACAAAAAATTTGGGATCAAGTTTCTACCAGTGTTTATCTTTGAGTGAAGTCTTCTTATAAGGTTGTAGATGAAGAAAAACCTGGTCCCCTTCATAAAATTGACATTTGGAACAACCCTGATCGACTTGTTTCTTCATGCGATTATGAGCCATGACCAAATTTTCTTTGAGGGTACAGAGAATGTTCTCTCGGATTGTAAGATTTGTGTCAACCTATTGAACCTTCGAGACACCTAGAATGTATGAGAGAATCGATGGTGGATTTTTTTTCATAGACTACTTCAAAAGGAGTCATGTGAGTAGATATATGATAAGATGTGGCATACCACCATTTAGCTAGGGGTAACCACTAAGCCTATTGATTTTATATGTTAGATGCAAAATACCGCAAATATGTTTCCAAACACTTGTTGACAACTTTATTTTGGCCATTATTCTGGGTATGATAGGCGATGCTGAGACACAATTGAGTTCCCTGGAGCTTGAACAATTCTTTCCAAAAAAAATTGATGAAAATTGGATCTCTGTCAGAGACAATAGAATGAGGCATGCCATGAAGTTTGAAGATATTATCCATGAAAATTTGAGCCACTGTGGATGTGATGAATAGGTGTTTAAGAGCATAGAAATGAGAATATATGGAAAGATGATCAAATACCACCATGATTATTGACTTATTATCTGATTTAGGTAAGCCAACAATGAAATCCATACAAATATCCCTCCAAATAGCAGGGAGAATCAGAAGTGGTTGGAGTGTGCATGGGGCTTTGAATGTTTCTCCCTTGTTGCGTTGTCATGCATCACATTCATCTAAAAAGGTGTGGATGTCTTGTTTCATACCATCCCCAAAAAAATAACATTTGACCCTTTCATAGGTTTTGGTAAACCATGAATTCCCAGTTGTGGGTGAAGCATGAAGCTCAGAAAGCACCATGGATTTAAGTTGTGACTATTTTATTAAATACATGCAGTCTTTGTAGTGAAGCTATTCATTGTGCTAACAGTACCCTGGAGAAGCTTGAGAATGGTGTTGTAATTGTTCAATCAGGAGAGAAAGTTTGGGATCTTGTATCCATTCTTGGTGAACATCTTGGATCCAATGGGGTACAATGAAAGAGAGGGAAAAGAGGGACCCTTCTTATTCATACTTCCTTAAAAGAGTGTTAGCAACCACATGTTCTTTTTCTTTCTTGTAAATGATCTCATAATCATATCCAAAAAGATTGGTCACCCATTTTTGTTGCTCCGGGCATGAAATGCATTGTTCCAAAAAATACTTGTGGCTCTAATGATTAATTTTAATTTGGAAGTGTTTCCCCAATAGATAAGGACACCAGAGATCCATGACATGCATAATAGCCAACATTTCCTTTCCATATATTGATTGGCCCAAATTTCTCTTCGAAAGTTGTTTTCTAGTGAAACCCAAAGTCCTGCCATCTCGCATAAGGACTACCCCAATTCCTTTTTCTGAAGCATCACATTCTAGGACAAAGTCTTGGTGAAGTTGGGAAGTGTCAGGACATGAGTTGTGCACATGGCCTCTTTCAGGGCGTGGAAGGATCGATCGGTGGCTAGATTCCAAGTTAAAGAATTATTTTTAAGGAGAGCAGTGAGAGGTGCTACAATTTTTCCATATTATGAAAAAACTTATGATAATAGCTCGTTAAACCTAGAAAACCATGCAAGCTCTTAAGATTTTTAGGGCAAGGTGAATCCTTCATAGCTTCAATTTTCTTAGGATCTACCCATACACCATCCTTGCCAAAAATATGACCTAGGTACCCTACTTACGAGGATCCAAAGGAACATTTATATTGTTTGAGTAAAAATTGGTGCTGAGAGAGAAGATGGAGAACTTGATCCACATGGGCGAGAAGGGTTGTCCAAGTTTTACTATAAATGATAATATCATCAAAGAAAACTAAGAAAAAATGATGGAAAAAAGGATGGAATACATGATTCATGAGACTTTGTAAAGTTGAGGGAGCATTACACAGGCCAAAGGGAATTACCAAGAACTCATAGTGACCCTCATGAGTTCTAAATGCAGTCTTGGGAATGTCTTCCTCTTTCATATGTATCTTGTGGTAGACAGAATGGAGATCAAGTTTAGTAAATTAATGAGCACTACTCAATTCATCCAATAGATCATCAATGATAGGAATGGGAAATTTGTCTTTGATGGTGAGTTTGTTGAGGGCGCAAAATTATGGACACATGAGACAAGTGCCTTATTTCTTGAGTACCATGATCACAGGAGAAGAATAGGGGTTGGTACTAGGACGAATAACACATGTGTTGAGCAATTATTGAACAATTTTCTTGATTTAATTCTTCTAGAAAAAGGGATGGTGATAAGGGTGAACATTGGGAGGAAGATTGCATGGGACTAGAGGAGTGGAATGGTCATGAACACCACAGGAAAAGGGAATTCCATGGGGAGTGGTCAAAATGGTTGGTGTTGGGAGAGGATAGATTAGTGGTCCGAGTGCACAGAGGGTGTCTCAACTACTTGAATGGAATGCAGTTGGAAAATAATGCCCAAACCACCTTTTCTTAGGAGATTTTCCATTAGATGGGAACTAATGACCTCAGGGGAGCCTATTGTGATTCCCTAGAACTGATATTGTTGTCCCTCTTGTTGGAATCGCATGGTTAATTCCTTAAAATCCATGAGGATGGGGCCCAAAGTGTGTAATCATTCAACACTAAGAAAAATGTCACAACCACCCATGTTTATAGAAAACATGTGATATTTCAGGTGGTACTAACCAATTTGTAGGCACACATTTTCAAAATTCCCACCACATTTCATGGAACCGCCATTCACAATCATGATCTGAAAATTGTTGATGGAATGGATATAGTAATTAATTTATTGTGAAATGAGACAATGAATAAAATTATGGGTGTTTCAACTGTTAATAAATGTTATAAATTTCATATACTTAATGTAGCCAATGAGCTTGAGGGTTTGGGGAGCAAAGGAGCCAGTGAGGGTGTGCAGCGAAATCAATGGTTCAACTTCTGGTGAATCATCGAGTGAAGTAGTATCATCTATGCGGTGTAGATCTTCCATAGGGGAAGCTTCAACCTCCTCATTAGAAACATCCTTAAAATTGGTCATTAAAAGATTTAGTTCCTTACACTTGTTCCCAGGAAAAAAATTGTCATCACAATTATAGAAAAGACCCTTGAGTTGGCATTCAACCATTTCTTCCCGAGTAAATTTCAGGATCTTGAGAGGGGTGGAATAAGGGGCAAGATTGGTAGGGCGAGAGCAGGGAAGAAAAGAGGTTTTTTTTTTTTCTGGTAAAAGACAACCCATTGTGCTTCATTGGTGCATTTAGTCGCTTCCAACCAAGTCTGGGGGCAAGCCATGAGAACCTGGGTGTGTATTTAATCCTTTAGGAAGCTAATGAAACATTCCCTGAAGAAGGCATATGTCTTGTCCTCCATTCTGAAATCCAATTTCTCAAATGTGATTATAAAGTCTTCCACTATGCTAGACTGTTTCAAATTAGTCAAACAACCTAAATAGTGGGTGTCGGTGTCAAAGAATTTATAAATATATTCAACAAACTAAGTCCAAGAAACATAACCTCAATGTGCATTTTTACGCCATTTCCACCATTTCCATTGTTTAGAATCCAAATAGAGAACAACTTAACGTATTTTTTCCATCTCATCAGTAATGCCATGCAAAGAGAAATAATTATCCATTTGGGTGACCCAGCCTATGGGATCATAGTCATCAAAGTTATTGACCTCAACTCAAGGAAGACAGGGGTCATGATGAAAGGGGTTGGAATGAAAGGCCATAGAATGGGAGGAGTCAACACCATCTACTTGGGAGGATTGTTTAGGGAAGGGGGGATCCTGGGATTGGTTCAACAACTATTTGAGAGCGACAATGAGGGTGTCAATTTTTTTTTCCAATTTTCCCTCTAATTGGTCAAATCGTTCATCAACTTTGCATAATTCGATATAAACTTGTGCCTCGTAACAGTCAAACTGGGCCTTGTTCTTGGTGATTTAGGCTTGCAGTTCTTGGGTGTGAGTGTTATCCATTTGGAAATTTGGGTTGCCTGGAATGGAAAGTGGTTCCACTGGAAAAAAAAATGGATAGGTGATATATATCATTGTAAGTCAAGGAGACAAGGGGAATATAATGGGATATGTATCAAATAAGGGTACCGGGGAGGAATTGGGTGGGACCATAGAAAAAAAGGGATTATAAGTGATAGGTACCATGACAATTAGGGTGAAAAGGGGAATCAATGGGATATGTTGCAAATAAAAGTGTGAAGGGGTGGGTCCATGAAAAAAAAAAGAAGCAAAATGATAGGTACCATGATAGGCGAAGAGAATAGGTCCCAAATAAGGTCTTGGGCCGCATTTTTACCCTCGTGAAGCGATACTCTAGCCTAAGAATATTGTAGTGATGAAGTGCCCAATTTGTTAGAAGGAAAAATTATGTAAGAATTTGCAGCGAATGTGAGAGCTAGGGGTTGCATCGCGACAGTAAGATCTTTTTTTTTTTTCTATTTTTTTCCCAAGGGTTAGGGTTTTCATGCTTCCTACAAACAAGGGTTTCCCACATTATATCTCTACGATATACATGTGGGGTATAACATTAGTACTCAACCCAATATATCATGGCACCAACTAAGGAGGCTCGATTGTACCCTTCGTTGTACTACCAGGGACCATAGAAAAAAAAGGGATTATAAGTGATAGGTACCATGACAATTAGGGTGAAAAGGGGAATCCAATGGGATATGTTGCAAATAAAAGTGACAGGAAGGGGCTCGGGTCCATGAAAAAAAAAAGGCTTAAAAATGATAGGTACCACTGTGATCCGGGCGAAGAGAGGAATAGGTCCCAAATAAGGGTCTTGAATAGCATTTTTTTTACCCTCGTAGAGCGATACTCTAGCCTAAAGAATATTGTAGTGATGAAGTGCCCAATTTGTTAGAAGGAAAAATTATGTAAGAATTTTGCAACCAGAATGTAGGAAGCAGGGTTATGCGGCAATAGATCTTGTTTGTTCCTTTTATGTCCTATTTCTTTCCCAAGGGTTAGGGTTTTCATGCTTCCTACAAACAAGGGTTTCCCCTGCATTATATCTCTCTGATATACATGTGGGGTATAACATTAGTACTCAACCCAATATATCATGGCACCAACTAAGGAGGCTCGATTGTACCCTTCGTTGTACTATCTAATTACCCAGGTACTAGATATTATCTTCCCGAGTGTTGTTCACGATGTCACTATAGTAGTCAGACGGTTGATTGTTTGATCTAGAGATGGTTTCAGGAGACCTAGGGGACTCCTGATATACCTGACGATACGTGGGAGTTATGGCTATGTACATATTTTGTCTAATGTGGTACTACTTGAGGGGTACCAACAGGGATTATAGAGGTTTCAAACAAGGTGAAACATTTGTATCTAAGTAATCCCATGAAATAGTCTGTATTTCTTGTGTGTAGTCTTCCCCGCCATAGTTTTACCCATTGAGTGACAGATCTCTATACTTTAAAGATGTTGGTAGTACAAGTCTCTACCGTGAAAAAAAATTCCCACGATTTTTGTAGAGTAAAATTCTCGGATACCCCTTGTTAGGTACCAGATCTATTATATTAAGAAGAAAATGGAAATATTGCAGAAAATACGAGTGGAATAGAAAAATGTAGAGATACACAACCAAAAATGATTATGTTATTGATAGAAAGAAATGTTCACTTGCCTCTTTGAGAGGGAAACCTCCAGTAGAGAAGCATTGTATTAAAACAATTCTCAATACAATGTTTTCTCATGCCTCCTACTCTTATTTATACTAATTCTATCTTCTAAATAAAATTCTAGAGGAAGATATTTCTAGAAGAGAAAACTTCTATTAGGTCTTCTTACATTGACTTGTCCACATTTATTAAATAAACCTTATTAACTAATTTCGGCCTTTATTACATGGAAAATATATTATTCTACCTATGTGAGGGGTTAGGGAGGTTAGGTCCTTAATAGGTCACCAGGTTAAAGGGTATCCTAAAATCACACAGGAACTTCACCAACATTTAGGGGTACTCTGCTACCACTCTTCTAATGAATATTTGTATCTTGTAAAATTTCCATTCAAGGGGCTATAAATTTACTGTAATACAACTTGTATTAACACTTCTCATTCATGTATTCTTATTTACCATAATTGATAGTGAAAATAGTTATATTTAATCCATTTTACTCAAGAATTCAACATTCTTTCAATTAACCACATTTATCACATAAAAAATAATCATAGTATCTTCACCATTAGACATGCATTAGACATAACAAGCTAAAACACTTATATGTTCTGTGAATAATCTCAACCATACAATTGACTAAGGGGAAAAAAATTTCCACCCAACCATAGGTTATGTTGCACCATGTCTTTCTAAAACATGCCACCCTCGTGTCAGGCCATGATACCACTAGGGGACTAACTCACTTGACTACCAAATTAAGAAATGTTTCAGGAAGGTTACTCTCCTTCACTCACTAGCTACAACAGAAGTTTCCCTCTTCCCATTGAGCTCAGGACCTCCACTAGTTTATCAGGTACCTTCCCAATTATATTTCCTCTACACAAGGGACTCCCTTCTTTGCTACACATTCCCTCATTAACCTCCCCTTACTAGTGTGAGTATCTTTCCAGTAAATACCAAGTCGCGGTCCTTTATTTCTCTTATATGGATATGAATATTCTTTATTCTAGGGTGACCATTAATCTCTTGGGAAGGTTTCTTATCTTCCTCACGGAAAACTTTCCAGCTCCTTTGTTTATCTGAGTTGTATGTGTGATTCCCACCACTCACCGCACCATCTTTTTGTGAGTCTACAACTCACTCTTTCCACAATGGACCTATGTGAGAATCTATCTTCTTAGCGTTTTCACTCTAGTTATCTTCTACCTCTCAGAATTATATCTCATTTGTGGGTTCTCTTTCTCTCTTTGTTTCTCCTCTGATGTGAATTGTGGTGATTTTTTCCACCTTTTCCCTCTTCTTCCATCTATCCTTGGGATCGTTGTTGTATGTTTTCATACGCAAACCTTATGTTAGGCTCCTGAATTCGAAGGGGAAATCTATCACATCCTTCTGTCTGAGGTCTCAATTGATCCTTCATTCATCCAATTACTAAATCTTACAGTAGTTATAACTTCTCAACCACCCAATATTGATATCCATAATTAATCACGTGGTTTCATGCAATTGAGGTACATTGGCAGGTGGTGTATATTCAATTCATATAGGTGTAGGCTGGAATGCTAAGAAAGCTTCCTATTGTATTCATTGAAACTTCCCAGTTCCACCTAACCAATACCACTCATGGTATCATGGCCAATACTCAAGGATTCCTTCCCAGTCATCTATTTGGTATATTCATTAATTGTAAACATAATTACATACTTCTTAATCACATTACATGAAGTCTTAACATGATTACAATTATGGGGGAAAACAGGGTGTTACAAAAGACTTACCTTATATGACATGAACATCAGTCCTTGCACTAGATAAACAAGGAGGTTATTGTTCTGAGGAGAGTGAAAAATACCCTCAAGGAGAAACCTAAAGAGTTGAGCCCTCTGAAGAAAAACCTGACCGAGCTCCTTCAATCAAATGAATAGAAAAGTCCCCGATCATAATTTTTTGAGACTTACTTCCATATTTAGAACCTTCATCTAAATGAACTTTTCTATACTCTTTCAGTTGATTACTGTGACTAGAATGAGTCTGAGAGACTCCCAATACTGGAGAACCTTCCTTCAGCACCTTCCTTCAAAATTTATGATCAAAAGTCTTGGAACAATATTTCAAAATGTGACCATATTCATGGCAACAAACATAATGAAAAGGAACATGGACAAAATATAGGGTTTAAGTATAAAATTGTTTCCCTAGAATCAGGTCAATAGACTCAAAAATCCCCATGGAAAGGTTCAAATCAACTAACACCCTAGCCATCAAGCACTTCAAACTATCAATGAAACTATTATCCACCAAAATTTAACACCCCAAGAGATTACCAATATCCCTAATATCATGTTCTAACCAGAATTCCATTGCCATCCCTAGGAGTTTTACCCACACTAGAGATATCTCCAACATACTGAGTAAGCATCAAACAATGGGTGTCATGGATTGAGGGAGAGAGGAGACTGTCCATAAACCATATCATTTTGAGGATCCACAGGGAATCCTCCTTTGAGTTAAAGATAAACCCACACCATCCCCCTCGCCAAAAAATGAAACATTGCATAGTAACCTAAGACAGGAGACCAGACCTGAGAAACCTAATAGGAAAAATAATTCAATGAGACATAATTACCTAAAAATGTTTCCACCAAGAAATCATCAGTTAGATCCAGAATATGATTGAGCAGCACATCTTTACTGGCCATTAACGAAAACCCTCCCCCTTTATTCTTTACAACCTTTTGTCTCTTCTTAGACTTTGGGAATTCTTTTGGTATACTCTCACCACCCTATAACAGAGCTAAATTTACGTTTACTCTAGAAAAACCCTCACCTCGCATAGCTGACAGGGTAGTAGAAACATCAAAAATAAGACATGAAGGTTTTGGAGGCTGATACACTAGCTCAGCCTCGAAAAAATTGGATAGACTCCCATATTGAATCTTTTTCATCCCTTCTCCAACCCACCTAAATTATTATCATCGACCCTTATGGAAGCTAAGAGGGGCTCCACACAAACCTTGAGAAATTCCTATGTCAGTGAAGTATGATCAAATATACAAGCCTTGGATCCAAAGCCAAGAGAAATAGCAACATTGACACCACTGAAAACTTCTAGGTCCTTTCTCTGTACTATCCCCTCGTTGAGAGAAATGGAAAGCCACTCGACTAGTGAAATAATGTTAGGTGGGGACACAAAAATATGGTCCTTTGAGAGGGTGTCATCATAGTATTCCACCAAGGGTATTTAGTTGTCCATGTCATCCTGGATTAGATCCATTCTTCCTTCAAATTGTTCTCACTATCAAGTTCTAAAAAATTTAGTAACCGTGTGTATGTGTTTCCATTGTGTGCCTAATGGTTGCCTTTCCTAAGGCTCAAAACCTTAAAAACCTTAAATATGTTATCTATTTGTAGAGTGAAATAAACACGTGTTCAATTTTAGTTTAGGCCTATTCAGAGCACATTTTCCCAAAACATAGACAATTGTCCAAATTTTATTGAATGATCTACTGGGATGCATAAAATATCCTTACACCAAAAAATTTATTTGTCCTTCCATCGATGTTATGATATCCCCTTCATCATACTTCCACCATCATTATCATGTTAATGCTTGCTTTCCTTCTTATAAGAAATGAAATCTTTAGTCTCAACCCTAAATTGTGAAGCATATGAAACATATTGTAATCTATAAAAACAATTTAAAAGAAAACATAAATGATTAATCAAACACTTAATAAATAAACCCTTAGATTAATAAGAAAGATTTGGAAAAATATCAATAAATATTATTATCTTATCTCGGGCAGTAAAACATTTAAAGTTGTAACTATTTTTAAAATAGATAATATAATAGTGAAATGAATAATAATTTTTGTTTAATTTTTTTAATATAAAAAAAGAAAGGTAAATAAAAAACAGTTATTACCAAAGATGAGTAAAACTAGAGTAAGGAAACCTAACCCAAATTATCATGGCTTACATGGATCAAAATAGAATCCTTCATTGCTCTTAGATATGTGTCCTCTTAAAAGCTACAATGCCTTGTCTAATATTCTAAGTATTTATAATTACAACCACATAGTGTATTTGTTGAACATGTTCTTGGTAACCAAGACATTGGCAATCACTCAACTCGTTTTTAGAGAATGGTTAGATGGTAGAAGA
>SNQJ01S0081384.1:21943-35451 GCA_010110895.2 Picea sitchensis
TGTATTTTTTATTTGTTTTTATTTTCTTTTATTTTTTATTTTGTATTTGTTTGATTTTTTTTTTAAATTGTTTTATTTTAATTAATGTTTAATTATTAATATCTTATAATTTTTTATATATTATTAAACTAACCTAATTTCTAACCTAAAAAAAATAACCTAATTAAATTAAATTTACTAAGATAATTAATATTAATAATTCCACTAACCATTCATTATTAACCGATTGTTTTTTAGCCTAAGCTTGTTTATTCATGCAGGGACAAAATTGGCGGAGGGGTGAAGAAATGGAGGGTGAGGGAATGAAGGGTGCAATAAGGTGATGAAGGATCGAGCGAAATGGATGGAGGGAGAAGAAAAATCAACTAAGCCCAACAAGCCAGGTGTATTCATCATGAGAGCAATGCCAAATAGATAGCTAAAGAATCAAATCACCTATGATTTTAGGACCCTAACATATTGTATTGTGAATCGTGAAATTAATACAATGAAGAGTTGAAAGGTGCAACACCAAGAAAGGTTGGTTTTCTCCTGGTTAAGGGTTTCCAACGTAAATATTTGTGTATTGTGTGTATGCCATTGATTAATTTTTGTTTTGATTAAGAATCCATATGCATTTCTTTACTTCACAGGTTTAAAACTTACACACTGGATAGTTGCAAAGCATGTTCTAAGATATATTCGTAGGATTCTAAACTATGGTTTAATATACACTTCATCCAGTGATATATATCTTCATGGATTCACATATTTAGATTGGGCAAGGACTGCAAAAGATAGAAGGAGTACTTCAAGGATGTGTTTCATTTTGGGCTATTCTATGATATCATGGACCAACAGGAAACAAAATTTTATCGCACTCAACACAAAAAAAGTAGAATATATCGCAGCATCTAAGGCATGTACCGAAGTAGTATGTCTAAGGAAGATGATTTCTGGATTATTTTATCAGGTACCAGGTTCAACCGTAATATACCGTGACAATCAAAGTTGTATGAGGCTATCATAACACCCAATGTTTCATGACCGGTCAAAACATATTGAGATCAAATACTACTTTATTCGTGATAAAGTCCAGGGAGGAGAAGTGAAACTATGGTATATCTCCACAGATGAGAAAGTAGCAGATATTTTAACAAAGCCTTTGTCCAAGATAAAGTTTGTGTACTTAAGGGAAAATATGGGGCTCGTGGAGATAACTCCCTTAGTTGAAAGGGAATATATGGCTCCCTAGGTTGGGAGGGAGCACTGATATATATTATTGATTCATGGGTAGTCATTTTCTAGTTTGTAAAATGGTCCAGTTTGGGAAGTTCTTTTCCAGTTCAAAAAGTAGTTCAATATTTCTGACGGACAGGAATTTTCCAGTTCGGAAAATGGTCTAGATCGGACAGTCATTTTTGTAATGAAAATGGTCCGATAGATTGTTGATGTACCACAGAAAACGATTCACCTTATGACCATTGTGGGGGAATGGTCTAGGAAATTCATTCTTCTTGGAAGTCACTTCTGAGTAGTGGTCAAGTAGAATGGTCCTCCTCGTCGGGTAGTCATTCTTTCGAAATTCACAGTTGCAAGAAGTTTTGAAGAATGGTTTGTTTTAGAGGTTGGTGCAGGACAGTCATTTCCTTAGGAAATGGTTCAGAAATTCATTCCATAGAGTAGACTCATTCTCTCCAAGTTCTACTATGATTAGTGTCCTAGGAACGACCCAGTTAGGTGAATGGTCTAGGTTCAACAATAAGGGACAAACATTCCCTAGGGAAGACTCATTCTCTCCAGTTTTCACTATGATTGGTTTTGGAGGAATGGCCTAGTTAGGTGAATGGTCTAGGCTCATAAATCAAAAATAGTTATTCTTCTATGCTTGGGAAGAATAGTCCAGATATCCCATGGCTGATGTTTTACTTTCTGAGGGAAGATGATCTTCCAGAGCTCACATATGTGAGTGGAATAATGGCCTAGATGACCCAGTATGTATAATGATATTGTTTATGCAGATTGATATCAGATGATATGATTGTTGTAGAGAATTTATGTCTCTAGATAATAGTTGTATGCTACTGTGGTGGATGTGATACATTGATAGTGACTGTGTGTCACTAGTTAGTAGCAGTGTGCTACTAAGAGTGGTTGTGTATCACTGGATAGTAGTTTCATACTACTATGAATAGACATAGTTGTGTTATATTGGATGGAATTTTTCTAATTTCCAAGGAGACTATCTAGTTGGATAGTGATGATGGTGCCCATGATTTGATCATGATATAGCCTATGTGGCTATGATGATTCTACCGATTGAATGATATGTTTGTGCTCAATACCATTTCCTTTAATACCTTCCTAGCTAGGAGGGAGTGTTGATATTATGGTAGTTGTGGGAGGTATTAACCTCCACTTGTAACCTTTGATGAGACTAGAATATTCTGGGAAGCAAGAGAAACCCTAAATACTTGGATAATAACCCTAGAAGACAAGTCGACTTAATAGAATAATTAATATTGAGTTATTATCCCCCAGGAAGAGAAGTCAACCCAGTCAGTTAATATGGAGTAGTATAAATAGAGGGCATTAGAGGTCATTTGTCACTCACTCACTCACGACTACATAAGGACAAGAAGTGTGCATGAGTGAAGGAGAAATGCAACTATTGTAGTACTGAATTTGCCTTGGGTTATTGGTTTGGACTTTCTTCTTGGTCTTTGGTTATCCTTTCTTGGTTGGATATTGGTATGCTATTGAAATTATTTTGTCTTTCAAGTTTAAGTTTCTCAGGTTGGCCTTTGTTGCTATGGTTGGGTGACAATATTGTTATATTGTCTATGGTGAAATGAGAACACCCATTTTTATAACATAGGATATCAGTTGTGCGCAGTATTTGGACTTGGTCTATTCCTAGTCCGACACACTTTATGACCTGATCCCTAACTCTCCTCATCCGTCGAACAATCCAACAAAACCTGCTCTAGAACCAAGTTTTGTTTCAGACACCAAGACTAATTTCGTTCCTGCTCCAACCTTCGAGGTGAATGCAGTCCAATCCACTTCATCTCAGCAACTAGGAGGTAAGAATAAAAACAAGGGTAAATCGAAGAAATATTCTAATGAATAGGATAATCCAAAGACTGTTGATACTCAATGGAATAGGAATCCTAAGTTTCCTTGTATGATCTATGAGGAAGACCAATAAACAAAATATTTCCCTCATCGTAAGGTAGTCACTAAATTTCCGAAGGGTGCCTCCCAACTGGGTCAACAACAACATCTGGCTGCACAAAATTATTCCCCTCCGCAAGGGGGCAACGCAGGTCATCCTCTTCATAGAGATGATTCCATAGGCGCTTATTTTGTGTACATGTTTAAGGCAGTTAATGTAATAACTTGAGAAAATACTTATGACACTCATCTAGGTGATCATACTAAAGGAAAGTATGTCAATTATAACTCCACAACCACTTCTCCTACATCTTCCACTCCTCTTCATATTGAGCATCCAACCTCTATCATAGTGTTGCACCCGCCCAAGAGCGTAATTCACAAAGAGGCATTTAATCGAAATGCCCGTGCTACCAAAAACTACAACATTGTTGAAGATTTGGCACAGACACCTTGTTCTATGTCGAACCTCAAAGTTATATAGAACTATCCAAGTCAATGTAGAACCCTTTTGTCAGCCATTGGAGGTATGGATCCAGAGGAGTCGAATATGATCACGTTCAATCTAAATTACTTTAAGGAGATGCTCTCCCACCACTTAGCATTCCAAATTCAAATTTTGGTTGGTGGAAAGAAAATCCATCGTACTGTTTTGGATGAGGGAGCCTCCACCTGTTTCATGTCTTTTCCTTGTTGGAGAGCCCTATGTTATCCTAAAATTACCATCTCCTACCACCTTGAAATCATTTGATGGACGTGGTTTCCAACCTCATGGACTCTTGTAATATTTCACCGTGACATTGAAGGGTAGGACTATTTCGGTCGATATCAAAGTAGTTGAAGCACCCTTGGATTACAATTTGTTACTTGGTTGTAGTTGGTTCTATGTGATGACTACCATCACATCTACAATGTTTCATATTTTACGATTTCCCCATCAAGGAAAAATTATCATTGTTGACCAACTAGACTATGTAACTCCATATCTCGACAATGTTGTGAAGAATGATGTCCCTTTTCTAGGGTAATCTAGTCTTGAGAGTGTAGGGGTAGGTCTTCTTAAATATTCCTCTCTCATGGGATATTTTCCTTTACCTTCTCCTTCCACCTCTTAGGTTTCCACGTTAAATATGATTTCGACTCAAGTGCAACAATCCCTAGAATCCTCTGATCCTTTGGTAGTACCTAGTCTCGAAGACCATAGTTCATTGTCTCTGTCAAGCTCGTTAAACAATGAAACAAACCCCCCTCCATTCAAATCGATTCTCACTCTAGAGTGCGTACTTGAATTCTCTTTTTCTATGCCTAGTGAAAATGTTCCCATTAGTAACCAGAGGCCTAAATGAGGAAAGAAATAAAGTTGTCGGAGGAAACGATGCTTGAGGGGTAGGTATCTAGCCTCTGGGAGTCATGATGGAGTGAAGCCACTAGCTTCTATCATGCAAGCTAGGGGAAAAACACCTCTAGAGAGACATGCTGCTAGGAGTGGTCCTCGCTTGGGGATCGTTCCCATCATAATGTAGTAGTCTTTTCTAGAACAAGCTTAGTATTTTCTCTTTCTCGTGCTCATAAATACATGAGACTAGGTTATCGAGCTCAATATTTGTTCTTTATCATGATCGTTAATACATGAAAATAGGTTACCAATTATACTTTTATCTCTTTCTCGGAGTTGTAAAATATATACGGAAAAGGAAATCTTTGGAGTCTCCTTTAAGCTCTTTTTAGACTTTCTAAACACAAAAATATTTTTGAGTGAGCTTGTTTCCTTTCACACTTGTTAAAATTATTAGAAAGGGAATATTTTGAGTGATAGTTTACCCCCTTTCAGCCTCATTAGACTAATTACAAAAACTGAATACTCTATTCAAGCATGATTAGAAGATTTCTCCTAGGTATTGTTTTATACTTTTTCGGGCCCTGGAGACTAACTTTACGAAAAAGTCCATTATGAATTCTTATTTATCAAATCTTTTCAGACTCTCTAAATATGAAAATACCATCGACTTTTCTTTCCTTGGACTCGTAAAATCTACATAAGGAAGGACCCATCTGGGATTGAACCCTTCCTTCTTCAGGTTCATTAAGAATATGAATATGGGACTCATCGAAGATGAGTTAACCAAGCATTTTTTATCCTCCTTGAGCTTGCGAAAATACAAAGAGGTACTCTCCTATCTGGGTGGGGGGAAAATTTAGAAAGGGGGTCAAGTATTTTATCATTATGGAAAATTTTGTTGCCCCTGAACAAGGCACTTATTTGTATCTTGGGTTTACCATTTGTATCTGTGCCATTTGAATCCCATGTGTCATCATTCTCTTTTGACTCCTTCAAAACAGAACCTCTGGTTGTCGTCACATTCCATGCATCATCATACTCTTTCAACTTCTTTGAAGAAGACCCATTGGTTGTCATCACATCATCACATCTTTCATTCATGCCTTGTTGAATCAATGCTTCCAAGTCATTCATTATGACACCATATGTTCAAGGAAAGTCAACCTTTACATTTTCACTCCTGTGTCAGTTCACCATCATTTGATCCATCATTATTCATCACTATACTTATCCATTTCATGTCAATAATGGGGGATACATCATGGCCCTCCTTCGATGAGTCTATTCGTGTCGACTTCAACACATCATACAAGAATTAGACTTAGAAACCAATTAGTACCTTCGAGCTTGCATGGCTCAATGGAAGGTTTCCTCACACTCGACAGTTGGTTTACATCATTGATCTCTGATCGATTGATTCCACAAGTGTTCGACTTCAAATCATCTATTCACATTCGATGGAACATAATCAGAGTACCTTGGGAGTCATTGTCATCATTGGTGATTTTCATCTCACTTGTTAACAATATACATTATGGACCAGTAATCAAGTGGTTTCTACCATGTTCAACATCAAGACATCTATTCACATGGATATATTCATACTATTCGGGATCGGGATTGAAGACCCTGGGGGAAATTTTTAGTAAGAACTCATTTTTCTTGTTTGCCTCCCCTAGGCTGATATGGATATTATGAAGTTTTAATATATATTGTGACATAGATCCACATTGTATTGGTTTGTGGATATGTTCTGTCATATTTTAGCTCTACTGTGTACAATATCGTGGCTACATTTTGATCGAGTCATGGAAATATGGATTCACATTGTATGTTTGGTGGCCATATCCTTAGCCATTTCTTTCATGGATCTGTAGTGTATGGTTCAGGGACCATGCATTGAGTTAGATTATTCTAAGTATGGGTATGCCTACCTCGGGGATGATATATGTATACTAATGGATGTTTGCTTGATTTTTTAACAAGTCTTCTAACTTCAATCCCTTTATTCCACATTGTTACAAATTGTTTCGTCCATTGTTTTTCTCCTCTGATCTCACACTTTTCTAAGTATTCGAAGTGTCTCATTTCACTTTGCTAAGTGTCCTAAGTGTCACACTTCACTCTTATCAGTGTCGTTAGTGATGAAAATTCTATGGACCATTATACTAAGTTCTGTACCTTATTTTTCTTTCTTTTCCTAAGTGTCTCCACCTAAATACCATGTAAGAATGATCCATTACACTCCTTTGATCATAAAGAAGATGAAAATGCCTACAAATTTGTCCTTTTTCATTCAGTGTTGGATATGTTTTACCATGGAAGCCCCATTTCCTATGTTGTGGGAGCATCCAACTCATTTTCCAGTGATAGTGGAGCATCCTCGATGCCCTGTCCACCTCTCTAGGGGAGTGTCCATGCATATTTGGCCAAATCCCATGAATATAGGGGAAATATTTGAGGAAGTTATGGATAGTTATGGGGTTTTTTTCTTGTTTTCATCAAGATGTGATTTGATAATTATTCTATCCTATCTTGAGAGCAAGTATAACCATGAAGATAACTCAAATACTAATCTATCCCATATTATCCTCAACTACACTCCTAGTTTATCCTAGTGGTTATTCCTTCCTGCATCTATATAACCAGGCCATTTTATAATTAGAGAGGAGGGAAAATAAGCATATCAAACTTATGATATTGTCAAGGAGATCCAAACCTTTTTTTATGTGAAGAATTTGAGTTAGATTCATGTTCAAGGGATAAAGAAATAAGATTGGAGGATTGCAACATCATTCAATGGTTGTAACCTTTTCATGCTTTCATTAATAAAATAACTTGGCCTATTTCTCTTAGCCTTTGTTGTTCATTTCTTGTTTATTTGATCACTTTGTGTAAGTTATCATCCAGTAGGGTTGCTATTACCTAATGATAGATATTAGTAGGAAAAGTTTTTTCTGTTCTTGTAGGTTTGACTTCATGAGGGGGCTTCTTGGATTGGAGCTCAATTGCTGGTGTGGCAAGGAAAAATGTCAAAAATCAAGTACACATACCTTTTCTCCTTCTCTCTCAACCCTCCCGCAAGAAAATAGAATGGTTTGTTAGGAGGATGTTAGTTTCCATTTGTTAGAGGTTGTCTCACTTGTAGGGAACCCAATTTAGGGGAACTCGACCTGTCTGCAGGGGAATAATTCTCACCACAATTATAAGAAAGTTAATTTATGCACCTCTTAGGTAATTTTCTCACCAATCACTTCTCATCTAGATTATGAAATTAATGATCAATCTATCTTTATATTTATTAGTTAATGGTTGCAATTTTTTGTGTTTGTTTATGCATTTAGATTTATTAAAATTTTATCCATTACATATGCTATCAGAACATGATTACAACTCTTGAGACCTGTGAACCCTTACGTACAACCATATGCACATAACGTTTTTCTGCATGTCTAAATTAATTTGAGATTTAATTGATTTAAGATTATTATTATTTATCATTAACAATCTTATTTTAAGGAATATAATTTAGTTTAAAAGAAAAAAATACATATTTTTACTTATTAATTATCCAAGGTTAGAGTATGAGAGATTAGTGTGTCCATGTTGACATAACACCCATGATTTATAATAATTGTGGGATAATTGATGCTCACTATTTGGAACATATGAACCCTTCATGCATGTAAACAGTTGAATGTTTTTATCCACTAGATGTTGTGCATGCTTGAAGTATTTTGAGAGTTCAATGTGATGATACAATAATAATACCTCTGAAACAATGATGAAAATAAAATATGGTTTCATTTTTATAAGTATAAGTGAGCCACATATAGATTGAACAAAACGCTTCTCTTGTATAATCATTTTGGAGTTAAATTGTGTAGATAGTTTTGAAACGTCCAACGTTTCTAGTGGAAACTCCACCCATCATCATGGAAAAAATAAGTTGTATGATTAGAAAAGAGTATTCTCCTAGGTAGGATTTAAAGGGTTGAAACAAAAGGTATTTGTTGGAACCAAAATACAGCTGTTGAAAAAGGGAAGGTTGAGAGATTGGAAAAATAATAAATTAATAGGATGATGTATGGTTAAATAACAATAAAATTATAAATTAAATGAAAAGATACCTCATAAAGAAATGATTATAGGGGAAGACAGATATATGAAAGTGGAGATAAGTATGAATTGACACAAAAGTTGGATATAGTTATGGAATTTCTAATGGATTTAAGGGAAAATATGAAAAGAGAATAAGGTTATTCATCTCCTCCATTTTATTTAGGAGATTTTAGTTGCCAATAATATTCCTTTATTGATCATGAATCCTCCTCACCCAAGTCTTTGTTTACTCTACTAAAGGGAATAAACAATCAACAATAAAATCTCCCCAAGATACGAAAAGTTGTAGATTTGGCCCAAGGAAAACTTCATATGATTAAAAACCAGTTATCTCAACAACTGGTTGAAATCAAAACTATAAAGGAAGAACAACTTGATTCTTCCTAAGATAATAAGGGAAATACACCAAGAGAATCATATGAGAAATGAAATCAATCATTCCAAACGTCTTGGGAAAAGTGGTGTAATGCTAAATACATATCTAAGCGTAAAATCCCATATGATCCTGCAAAGTCTGAGGATCGTTCAAGTTTTAGTAAAAAAAACATAAACTCTTCCCCGATCTCAAATATAAATTGTAAATATAAAATGGAAATATAGATTGTCATACAAAATGGAATGCTTGGGAAAAAACCCAAAAATCCATTTTTAAGAATAAAGTCAATTGGAGTGAATTAACACTCAAATTGACATGGGGTTTCATTGGTAACCTTGATCTTTGGTGGAAACTCCTCAATCTTGAGGATAAAATCCACATTATGGAATATGAAAAACCCCTTGAAGAACTCACCAAAGTTGTCTTGCATGAATTTTATGGGAAAATGAAAGTCAATACCCGACTATACTCGGACTTCTTCATGAGCCAACGCCTATGTAATATTAAGGATTGTCCTGATTTTTATTGCACAATGCAAGACTTACTGTATAAATATTGAGATCCTAACAATCCTTCTTACCTTAGGAAATACCATTATGATATTCTTGGAAAACTTCCTGACTTAGTACAAGAAAAAATGGAAGAATATATCAACATTGAGAACTTTCTCTTGTAGGAATTCATGAATGAGTACACTACAGAAATAATGTATCTGCAGGAAAACTGCAAAATCTGTAAAAAAGAAGTTAGGATTTGATGGATCTGTGTGTGATATTTTTTCAAAAACCTACCATTTTGGATGTATCAAAGCTAAAGGAAACAAGAAACGTTTTGGAGATAATTGCAACTGCAAAACCTACAAAATTAGATCATATTTTAGGTCTAAGTATACTTATCCTAAGTATCAAACAAAGAATCCAAGAAAGTTCTTTAGATAAGATAAGAGACGAAGGAAGAAATTCTTTAAGAAAAGGAAATCTCCCAACAAGAAAAAAAAATTCTACATATGTCACAAGCCCGACCACTGGGCTAATCACTGTTCTCTGCAAGGAAATACTAAGTTCCAACATAAGCTGGTAGATGTTTTCTCTCATGGTTATGATCCAGCTAAATAGGAATTGGTAAGTACTTGTTCTTATGGTGAATATTTATCAGTTACAAACAAATTTGATTATGAGTATAATTTTGATTCTCCTCCTAATTCAAATACACTAGAAATCACTTATGAATCAGATTCTACCACTTTTGATGTTGATTTTCTCTCTTTTCTTGATATCAAAATGTTTACTATTTCTCATTATTCCCTACTTAAATTCAATCACAAATATCCACCCTTCAACTCTATCTCTCATCTCTTACTCCTAGATATTTCAGACTCGCCAGAAAACTTTGTTCTGATATCTTCTCTCTACAACAATAACTCACCTATATTACGCAACCCAACATGGTGAATTTGGAATAATATTATCCTTTTGATAAATGTTTTAACCCAAAAACTCCATCTTCACAAGTTGTTACTTCTTCGAACATTCCCCTAAATTCAAATTCTCCAAGAAAGTTTGTTCACAAAGAACCAAATTGACTACACCATAAAAATCCTATGCTAGCATAAACCATAACCCAATAAATAATTATTTTTTTGATGAAGCTGAAGAAGAATGAGTGAATCCTTCCAAAGACCAATCCTCTCTAATGGAAATCCCTAGTTTTGTTGAAATATTAGGAAGACAGATCAAATAAAAAGAACAAATGAGAAATGAGAAAAAAACTTTGGTCTTAGAAATTTTTAATTATGTCAAGTCTGATAAAGAAGAATTATAAGAACTAAAAAGGAAAAGAGATCATTTGCAGGAAAATAAATTAAATCAAGGTCTTGAGAAAATGATTGCCCCCAACAAAGCAAGATGACATAACAAGAAGTTGAAAATTTAATACCAGAAGATCATTTTGTCATGACGTTATACCTTGAATGCAAAGGATTGAATGCTAGGTTAATCATCACTATTGATATAAAATTATCTCGATATATTTCTTATTCTTTACATGCACAAATTGATAGAAGATAAATGTGATATTGTACACAATTTGGAGCCATTCCAGAGTATTAATGGTAGCTTATCCATACTTTACATCAGTCAATAAAACTAAAATTCCAATTAAAGGGTTTGATCCTGATTTCCCACTATTATTGAATAGGATTAAGACTTTTGTGAATCTGTATAACTTTTATACTGGATTTGACATATTGCTAGGGCATGGTTTTGTCAATAAATATTTTCCTATGACTATTGGGACTAAGCCAAGAAAGAAAGTTATGGAAATAATGTCCAAAACAAAATAGCCAATGTTGATGAGTTAGAATTATCCATAGAGAAATTGACTAAATTGAAAAATATTGTTAGACATGCAAACCTCCATGGATTAGAAATAATCTATGATGTAAAGAAAAGATAGAAAATGATTGCACCTCAAATTATCCAGATGCTTTACGGATGAGAGAGAAATATTTTGTGGATCTCCCTTATTATGAAGGATATAAAGATAAGCCTCATAATGCTTCTTCCAATCACATATCCAGTTCATAGCTTGAATACTACAAACAATAGATCCAAGAACTTCTAAACATAAAGTTGATTGAGCCAAGTCGCAGTCCATGGGCATTACTGCTTTCTATGTTAATAAACATTCTGAATAGAAAAGAGGTAAGCCCATGATGGTCATAAACTACAGAGATTTGAACAAAGCATTATTACCAATTAGATATGCATTACCTTCAAAAGATGCACTTTTTACAAAAAATGGTAGCAACAATGTTTACAGTAAATTTGATTTAAAAAGCGTTTTCTGGAAAATCAGAATCACAACAAAATACAAGTTGAAAACAACATTTGTGGTTCCACAAGGAAAATATCAATGGTGTGTGATGACATCTGGTTTGAAAAATGGCCCATATGAGTTTCAAAAAAGGATGGAATATATTTTCAGAGATTTATATTTTGTCATTGTGTATATTGGTGATCTCCTTGTCTTCTCTATACATATGAAATCACATAAAATACATTTGAAAAAGCTATATTATAGGATCTACAAACATGGTATTTCCCTGAGTAATAAAAATATGGAATTTTCAAAAACAAAAATTGAATATCTTGGTTTGATTTTCTCCCAAGGAAAGATATAAATGCAGGAGCATGTATTAAAAACATTCTCTGAATTTCTTGAAAAAATACTTGATAAGAAATAGTTGCAAATATTTCTTTGTAGTTTGAACTACATAAGAAATTTCTATGAAAATCAAGAAAAATGTGTCAAACTCCTGCAAAAATGACTCAAGATAGAACTTCCCTGGAATGACAATATGACTAAAGTTGTCCAAATCATCAATCAAAAAATCCAAAACTTGTCAAGATTGCATCTTCCTCATATGAATTATCCATTTATTTTAGAAATAGATGCATCAGACGATGTATGGGCATGTGTTCTACTTCAAAAGAATTCTAAAAGAGAACAAATATGTGTGTAAGCTTCAATATGCTTCAAAGAACTAGAATTAAATATCCATATTCTCACAAAGAAATCCCAGTAGTAAAGAATGGTATTAAAAGATTTAGGTTATTTCTCGAGCCTGTACATTTTACTGCCAGAATAAACTTAAAGGACAAGAAAAGAATGCTTTCAAATCACAGATTGTTAGAATTAGGCAATACAAAAATACTACACTGGAGCCTATGGATTGACGAATACGATTTTAATATAGAATACAAGCCAATAAAAGATAACTGCATAGTTGATCTACTTACAAGATAAGATCATCCAACAAAGCATCAAACAAAAGAAATAAATATGTTTGCTAGATGCACATGATCTTCCAACATGCCTCCTTATCCAACACCAGAAGGTTTTGATTGGGTTATTGTTTGTGAAAATTGTACAGTCTATCTTTGTTTTGATATTATAGCCAGGATAGTCAAGTTTAGTCCTTGGTATGAGCATATTTTGCATCATTGGGTAAATAGAGGAAATAATAATGAATCCAATGTATGGTATTTTAGGAATTCCCCAAAAATGTATCAAGGTGCAATAGAGTTTGAACCATATGTAGGCCACAGATACATTGTTTTACACGAACCATGGTTTTGGTATAGGGATTTATGTAATATCATGTTGTATATAAAGCATGTAGGGAATATTTGGATTATTTTAGAATGTGATGCAATCTACCAAGAAAAATAGAGCAGATTGTTCTATATTTTCATGTATAGGTACTACCCCATAAGAGAAGAATTTGTTGATGTTAGCCCTGTTAGCACCATGATTTTCATTGCTAAGGTTAGAAGTTTGTCAACAATTTTGCAAAGTCATGCATGTTAGCACTGTTAGGGTCCTATAATTATAGGCGAGTCGATACTTCGACTGTTATTTTGGCATCTCTCCGGGTGACGAAGTATAGCTCAGGTGATTCCGCTTTCCTCCCTTCATTCTTTTCACTCGACCCTTCATCACCCTGCTGCATCC